>JSYW01002561.1:0-12670 GCA_000787475.1 Lentinus polychrous
GGCCTTATTCTAGGCATCATAGCTCTCGTACCCCTGCTTTACCGTGGAATATCCTGCAATCTCCCTGCTCATAAATTCAAGAGACTCAGGAAAGAATTCGATGAAACTCTGGACTACTTCCATAAGGCATTGGAGGAAGGTCTGCTGCCCGACCCAGATTTTGTACAATTGTGTAGGACCCGATTGAACGAGTAAGAGTTTAGCACTCGACAAGCACTCAATGCTGAATGGCTGACGGGTCAATCATTTAGCTGCAATCGAGACGTAGAATCATTACGAGCAAGTACATGCTATGCCGTCACATTCAGAGACCAGTGCATTGCGCTGTACAATGGTCTTTCACACAAAATCGACGTCAAACGCAAGGTGGTTGCCGAATTACAAGTTGACATTGTGGTATGGTTCCATTCGCCAACCATGCTTTGACGTTCGCAACTCTCATATACTGTCCAATAGTCTACCAGTGAGAAGCAGCGACAAGAATTGGAAGAGAGAAGGCGCAGACTAGGCAATCGAAGTATTCTTAGCATCAGGAATAGTTCTGATATCGAAAAGTTTCGCGACCTTTACCGTTAGTCTCTTGATGGTCGCCTCAATGACTTCACTTACCTGACTGTGTTTGTGTAATAGACGGGGAATTCAACGTCTCGTTGCCTTGTCGACGTGAGTTGAATGCTCGCCACACGGCATAACAATGTTGACGCAACCTTTTCATAGCACTTTCTATACACAACGACGTGGCGATCTCTCGAGTAGTGTCAGTTCGAAGGCACTCCACGTTAGTTGCAGATGCACTCGGCTGCCAGAGCGATACCGTCGAAAAGCTCTTCCTCGATGGGGAAGAAGGAACGTCGACGTTATACTCAGAGCCGCTTGCCATTCGCTCTGCCATATCGGAAGTGCCGGTATTGCTGCCTATTAGAGCAGACACCCTTGTTCCCGAGTCAACTGATACTCGCCACACCCACCTCATCGATACCTCCGCACCGGCGATAGCCGGCGAACGCATCACCACTGTGCCCTCTGCTCTTCCAACAGACGGCCCAACCTCATCGGACTCTTCGAGCCCATCACTTTCGCACCTAGACGCTATCCATGAGCACCTGCTCTCCGCCACGCAGCTTGTCCAGAAGCTGCGGGAGAAGGGGCTACTATCTTCGACGCAATAGCGGCCGAATCGCATCAGTACTGCGACAGTCCTCTCTCCCGTTTACCCGTCTGTCGCGATCTTAACTTGTATTATTCAACCTCGCGTTGTCATGGATACTCTCATATGCATTGTCCGTTTTGTATTTGCTATCTGTCTCCCTACTCAGTTCTTGCTCTCATGTCTCTGCTATTTCCCATCCCTCGTGTTCTGCTCTCCCGATCATATCGACATAACTACCTTCACCATCTGTACAATCACTATCTTCGGAATTACCCTTGTATTTCCTTGTATTCTTCGCTTGTCTCGCTATCTGGATCTAGGACCCTGGCATCGTGATCTACCAGTGGTATCAAGAGCACCGGTATGTCAGAGCACGTCTCTATCCACAAGAAGCTTCTGATCAATGTCATACCTTCTCAATTGACCCCGAGGGGTACCGGTGTACACAGCAAAACTCATTGCCCTACCCTCGCCACAAATGTGCCGATGACGCATACGTTCTCAGGCGACCCCCGAACATGCTGCAAGGTCAGGGATCAGCCTCGTTTCTCTTGTTCTTCCTCTTCAGGCCTTGAGGGCTGGGAACCACAGTTTCGCGCGCCGAAGCGAATGCATCGCATGCATGCTTTTCTTCTACATATGTCCAAAGCGCATCCAGGTCCCTGCCTCATGAGGACCGCATGTGAAAGATACATCAGAACTGACCGACCAGCAGTCGAAGCATTGCACTTACCATCGAAAAAGGTATGATAGAGGCTGTACTCGGTTGACCTGAGCATGACCATACATTGTAATGATCGTTCAAACCAATTTTTCCCCGTCTCCCGCTTTATAGGCAACTCCTCACCTGATGAGTGCAATATGTTGGAAATACGTGAGTCGCCTCAGACCCCATCGTACTTTCCTTATACGTCCGTACACTTTCCTAGCGCCCAACCGTCGTACGCCAGTTACAGTTTACTTCAAGTTAGTGAGTCGTCAGATACGTCTGCCGTTGATCGTAAAGCACCAAGTGAACTTTCTCCAGATCCGACACTGTGGCAGGGATTCAGATCTTTCAGACTGCAGCAACGAACCCAATTCGGCGACCGGAACTTCTATCTTTATGTCTGTCAAGCAGCGCACCGTATTTTCTGGGTTGACTGGGGTGGGAGCTCTCAATAGATGGGCGGAAACTAGAGTTCGCCGTAACGTCGACGGAACGAAAAACTACGTATCATGAGTAATTAACCGGTGTATATTTAAGTTCGCCAACATTCTGCTGAACATAATAATGAGCAATAAGTTGCCCTTTGACTCATTTGATCCCGAGGCGGCCTTAGTACACAACCCTCCAGATGAAGCGATTGGCTTTCGAAGCAGCCATATAAGACATATTAGCGGGTATCCGGGGTGATGCACTGATGAGGGTGTCACGGCACCGTACTGTATACTTCAAGTCGGGAGACAGCAGAGGTATGGAGGTTTTGGCGTTGTTTGAATGTCGTTCCGACAATGCCTATGCTTGTTTGGTGTGATGTTGTGCTTCAGAACATGTAGGGTATTGTAATATATCACGGACTGTAAGACTTGTATCACATCTAATCTAGAAGTGGTGGCTAGTGAAGTATGTACTAATATAAAGTATAAACGTTTGAACAGGAGGTTTGAACTTAGTTGAACAAGAAGAGTTGCCATTAGTTGCAGAACGATTGATCGAGATCTGGATGCGCTCACGTGGCAAGCGTCCGCCACAATTTGCCGCTTTCACCATTCTTCGAACCTGGCATGCAGCTGCGAGGCTTGCACTTGACTTTGGAACGAACTCCATCTCAGGTAAATGAACGACAGTATAATTAGCAAAATAACGACAATGAACGATATTCCATCTCAATGGCACTCGATCCGGCCGTGGAGACCTACGTTATCCCTTTCTGTCCGAGAAATCACCTCGGTATCCGCCACATTCATCCTGTCGTCCCCCCTCTCTGCTACCGGCCTTGCAACCTTGGACCCGACAATAACAGCTATACCGGATAGCACTGAGGCGGAGCGAAACGAAGATAGCCTCGCCAATGGATCATCTGTGCAGACCCATACGCAGATCATCTCTGAAGCACTCTCCAAAGGTCTGAGCGTAAAGGTCAATGGCACTCCATGGCAAAGGGTGCTGATGAAGATCGATGATGAGGCCGATGAAGCTGTTATCATCCTCTTCGGACTTATGCCGTCGAGACAGTATGACATCGAACTCGGTGTCGTGCCGGGGGATGCTGCCCTTCATGGACAAATCACAACAGGTGCGTCGCTGAGTCTAATGACCAGGATTTCAGAGTGGTTTCATATATTGGACTGTTGTTGTGCAGATTCTATTCAATCTCAAGTGGAGTCAGACGCCAACCCTGAGGGCTCTGTAGCAGACGTGCCCTCACAGACTTCTCTAACCCGTTCGGCATCGAATTCGACTACAGCCTCTTCACACCATTCCTACCCTCCTGCCACAACTTCGAACTCGCAGAATCCTACTCTCCAGTCGTCTACACCCACACCCTCATTCTCGTTAGAAGATCGACGATTGCAACTAACGCACACTCTCAACCTCCTGAATAACGAACATGCTACGCTTACTGCTTCGCTCAAGACTGCGCGGCGCGAAGCCCAAAAAGCAGATGCAGCGCTTCGCTCAGAGATCGACACACTCAAACGGGCATCGGAGAAGCATCTCCAACAAGAGACACGTGCTCGCCAGAAGGTGCTCGCTCTCCAAGAAGCGGTTCGGAGGACGGTAGCGGCTACGGATGAGATCAAAGCTATGATCAAGGACGTGGAGAGCATGCTTCCTGAGCTTGAGAAGCGGCGAGTGGAAGTGGAGAAGGAATGGGAGAGGGTGACTCAACAGGCACGTCACGTGAAGGCGAAAAGGGCGGAGGTAGAGGCTCAAGAAAAGAGGAGGACGGAGGGATTGCAGGCAGAACTTGCCGGTTTGGGTAATCGTATGGATAGGTTGACGTCGAGGAAAGAGAAATTGGAGGGTGAGGGAGGGGTGATCAGCGAGTTGGAGGAAAAGCTCAGGAAATTGGAAGAGGAGCGAAGGAGAGTGGAGAATGACCCATTCGGATATGAAGATGAACTTGGACCAGACGATCCCGGCGAAGTGGTTCCAAGCCAGAGTCAACGAAGTCGAAGTCAAAGTCGGTCACGAGACTCGCCATCGAGTGACCCTTTGAACTCGAATCATTTTCACCATCACCACCCACATGCGCATGGTCCCGGAGGAAAGTCGCATTCAGGACATAGCAACCACGGTCAACATAATCATAACCATCACCCACACCATCCTCGGAAACGACACTCGCATCCTGCGCACCACGGTGGGAAACAACAACAACCTCAGCCGATTCAGCGGCCTACGCATAATTCTCGTTTGTCCCTTCCTGCAGGACCTGGAGTGATTCATCTGAATTCGAGTCAATCGCTGCATGCGAACTCTCATAAGCACCAGAGCGGATCTGGTCAGGGTCTTTCGGGGCGTGCGCCGGCTTTTGAACCTTCTGCTCCTACGGGAGCAGGTGGAGTTAGGAGACGATCTAGCCAGTCTTCGCATGGACATGGGCATACGGGGCCTAATGCTGCGGCGAAGTCGGACTTGAATCCTGGGAGTGCGCCTTTCTCGCCACGATCGTCGACCGCCACTGCTGGTGGAGGGAAACGGAAGTAATGTGGCATCTCTAAGATGCCTCTCCTGGTTTACGGTTCATCGGTGTATGTAGGTAGCAACAGTACGTGCTTTGCTGTTTTCTATCCTTGTGGTTGGGTGTATGTGCCGCCTTCGTTGTATCCATTCATTTAGAACGTTTTTGCCTGTAGCATATAATCTTATTGCTTTCCATGTCCCACAGTCAGGCTGCATTTGCTTGAAGCCCAAGGTATCGGGTCTCTCCCTCGGTAAGCATTATTTTCAGATCTCAGCGTGCATTTTGTACTCATTGACTCTCGAGTCCGAGGGGCTTACCCGCTCTTCTCGTACAGGCAACTCATACGAGAGCCATGTGACTATAGAGTCAATGGCTTGTGAGTGACTGAGGATTCAAACCAGTTGCCCATTGCGCCTCATATTGGGGTACACCGTATGGCTAAGAGATCAGTCTACATCACCGTGTCAACGTTGCTGCATACGCTACCGCTGCGTTGAAGCATATCGAACTACGAACCAATTATGCTGTAGGTCAAGATTCTTCTTGTCGTGATGGCCAGATTCATGGCCGCACAACTCACTAGTGAGTTTCGTTGGACATATCTCCCGGGCAGCTTCAACCTACTGATTCACCCAATGAATCTCATCATTCGGCCCAGATTGTTTGCTCTACATGGCGGACGGGGCACGGAGTCGGAGCGGCACTGTTCACTCGCCTCACCCCTGGATGATGCACGAGAACCTCTCTGGTTTATCGATTCCTATGCACAAAACTGGCACAAGGGGTATCGAACGTAACTATCATGCAGACACGGCCTTCCGGAAGTCGTGCATCTTGAACTCGCAGATTACTCAAAGGGAAATACCTCACTGCCTGAAATACGTGGCGCGACCTACGAAAGGGTGAGGTTCAACTTGGACGTTGTCCCCGCTGTACCCGCAAAACCTACCCCCGAGCTCACTGCGCGTTTTGGTGCTGCGCGTATGAAGTGACTGGCATGTTAATTCAGGATGCGGAAGGGATGTTTGGGGAATGGATGTTGGAGGCGTGGAAGGTAAGGATGGGGATGAGAACTACTTATGAGAGGTTCAGGATGTATGTTCGCTCCAAGGGTCAGTTGTTGAAAGAAGAAGGATCGCAACCAGAGGGAGGAGCTGAGTGGTTTGATTCAACTGATGCTCTCTGTGGTTTCCGTACTTTCAAGCATCAACGACATCCTACGGACTGGGTAAAACTGGATCTATTACTCGGGCATGAGTCACCTACTTCATTTCGAACATTAACCAGTGTCGTCGTAGGCAAGGTCACGAGACTTCTACTCTGAGTCGGTCGCGTTG
The DNA here is from genome assembly GCA_000787475.1 of Lentinus polychrous. Lineage (NCBI taxonomy): Eukaryota > Fungi > Basidiomycota > Agaricomycetes > Polyporales > Polyporaceae > Lentinus > Lentinus polychrous. Next base: position 6,162 of record JSYW01002561.1, read on the forward strand.
TCGACGCGTCTGAGGGCCGAGGCGGACCGACTCGGATCCCAGAGAAGTTGTTGCATTAGGCTCTGCCGCTCGCTGCCTCGTTGTATTGAAACCATTAGAACAAGTCTCCCGTTTACACTCTTGGGCCCACCCCAATGCTACACAGTATGCGACATTGCGAGACAGGGCTATGGCTGCCGCTCTAGACAATAATGAGCGTGCAGGTGTGCACGCCAGCGCCGTGACGGCGTCGGCTCGCAACGTACGCAACACGCCATCGGACTACGTACAGCGCCCGTACACGGTCTCGCGCGGATATTGGCAATACTGAGACAGTTGACTGCCAACCAGGTGCTTGCATAGGCTAGCATCTATCAATGTTTGACATCGGCGGGAGGTGAGCTTTCAGGGCAGGCGGCAGGCCGAGGCGATGGGAGGTATTATCATGTCTCACATTCATCTTCAAATAGATGAAAGCACTCATCTTATTCATTCATTTTCATCGTTTCTTCCGTTCTACATACTACACGCAAAGCACAACCAGCAGGCGAACGGTCTCTCTATTCCCCGTCTGCTCTGCGTTGTCAACTTGCCAAGTTAAGTGGTGCTTCGAGGCCGAGCAAGATTGGGCACCTTTCGCCTCACTCAGCTGTCCTTGACCCAACATCATGGCCAACAACAGCATAGATGGTTTCCAGCTATTCCCAAGCGACTCGTTCTGCGATTTCAACCATACATACGACGTTATTGGCAGACTCACCTGCACCGAGAATTGCTCCTCATGTCCCGTCACACAGGGTATGCGGGACTTCCTGAATCTGACGGACTCCAAAATCTACTTTCAAGCATATTGCCTTAATCCTCCTTTGGATGATTCCTGCTCCTTTGGGTACTGCCCCAATGGTGACATTGCTGGCCCATTGGTGCGAATAGCTTGTTCGTTGATTCATATCCTATGTTACTTTACTTGTTTACTGATTTGACCTCTTTTCAGCCTATGTCACCAACCTCTGTCTATGTACGTTTGATTGGTCCCCGATTTGTTTCTGACAAATGCCTATAGCTTACCCCGATTCCAGCTATTCTCATATTCTACTCCCCCGCAACTGCAGAATCAGCGTTCTGGTCGCAAGTCTTGACGATGTACTCCTTCCTTCTCACCTGCATTCTCTCGATACAACAGCAATCGCTCACTCGCTATCACGCGGTCATGGCACTCATCCTCGCTTTCTCGCCATTGAGTGTATTCCTCATCATCTACGCCATCGTATCCTTCTTCTACAAGAAGCATCGACTCAACGCGATCGTGGGGGACAAGCATAGGCTGAACAGAATCTTGTTGCTCGTTGTTGGGGCACTTTGGATCGGTGTTTTGATATATGTTCTGCTCCCAAGTCGATATTCGAACTTCTCTCAAGAGTCCTGCGATCAGTTTGTGAATATCAAGGCGACGTTCTTCATCCCGATTGGCTTTCTTGGGGGCCTCGTTCAGTCGTCTCCCGCCTACGGTCTCGCTATCGTCCTGCCTGTAGTCCTTACGCTACTCTCCTGGATTGTTGCAATCATCCTGAAACGCAAAGCCATCTGGCGTCCTGGCGAAAAATGGTCACCGCACATCGCTCGAGCTTGGTACTGTTTCTCTCGATTTGGAAGCGTGGCTTTTTCTCATATTCGTATCCCTCAATAGGTCTGTGGTCGGGCGGAATTATTCCTTCGTTCACTTCATGACACTCGTTGTTATACCGAACACGTACTGGATCGTCATGATAGAGATCACGAGTCTCATTATAGGAGCTGATGAGGACTTAACACTATCCTTTGGCCAGGTGAGGCTTCCGCTCCAATCAGGTTCATGCGCTTTTGACTTAGGAAACAATCTAGGTCCTAGCGATGTTTGTCGCTCTTCCCCCGCTGATATCTGTGGTGCGGCTAGCACCCAGGCTCTTGCATTACTTTGCAAATCTCGCCTGGGTCCGACGCATACGGGGACGCGGGCGTCCTGTCCGGAAGACCACAGCAGATTCCCTCTCGGATGGCGAAAAGCTCACTTCAGGCGCTGCTTCTATAGCTGGACATGATGAGGAGGACTGGAGAAGTGATGACGTTGATGTTGAGATGGAAACGAAGCATGACAGTGCACACCCGAGGTCGTCGTCACCATCAAAAATAGTGGATGATTCGAGACCATACGAGTATGTGCAGGTCTCAACGTAGAGCTATTGACTTAGGACTGGACGATGTTCCTTTCTCGGAGTTCTATGACTTTTATTCGAGCATACGCCTTGTTACCAGTCGGTCCGTTGCATGCGCGTGACCCCAAAGAGCCGAGCCCTTATTGGAACCCTTACAATGAGATACTGTACTTAGTAGGTTAGGTCTTGCGAGCAGCGGGCACGGGCAAGGTCATGCTACATTCTGCATTGGGTACTTCTGGTTGTAGTTGATGATAAATATTGACTAGGGATGGTTTGGTATGTAATGACGTCATGGTTATTATCCCACGGGGCACTACTGATATAACTGGGAAGCGGTCAGTTACTCACACCTAAGCCATACCTTGCTTTACACCAGCTCTCCTCGAAAAGTCAGAAGTCTCACATCTGCTACTCGCCAGCATGCCGAAAGCTCTCATTCTGCTCGCTGACGGCACAGAAGAGATGGAATTGTGCGGAACGATGCTTTTCCAATTGAAGTTGGAGAATTACTGACCGCTGGGCTAGTACCATCACGTACGATACGCTCGTACGAGCAGGAGTATCTTGCACCTCCGCTTATGTCTCTGCTATGGACCCTACCGAACCAACGAATTCGTACACGAATCCACCTTTCGCCAAGGGCTCCCGTGGCGTAAACATCTTGCCAGATACCTACTTCTCGCCTCAAGAAGGAACTCCGGTAATTCGACTTTGATGGCTGGGTAGTTGTGATTGTCATATTAAACTAAGAACAGGATAAATTCGATCTCTTGGTGATTCCGGGAGGCGCAAAAGGAGCTGAGACCATTTCAAACAACTCACCTGTCCAGCATCTCGTGAGGGGGTACCTTCAAGAGGGAAAGTATGTTGGTATGATATGTGCTGGTAAGTCGTATTGACACCCGACCACCGCGACATGTATGAATGAAAGAGCAGGTAGTATGGCCGCGTTGACTTCCGACCTCCCGAAACAACCTTTGACGTCTCACCCGAGTGTCAAATCCAAGTTGGAAGACCGTAAGTGTATATACCGATAGCATTTGAGAGTGGGTGATGTTCATCCCGATTCAGACTTTGAATACAAGGAGGACCCCGTTGTTGTTTCCGGCAAGCTTGTCACCAGGTAGGTTCCATTCGTGCGAAATCTGGTTTGGCACGCAGTGAGCTGATTCCATCTCAGTCGCGGCCCAGGTACTGTATTTCTGCATCTCATGCAACGACCCACCAGCTCAACGTCTATGGACTCTGATTAGGCACGGCATTCCCGTTCGCTCTTACTCTCGTCGAATTACTCTGCGGCAAAGAGAAGAGGGCAGAGGTGGCGGGACCGATGATATTCCCTCCCGGCACCTTTGCTTGATCACACCGCGGTCTGCATTTGCGTTGACGGTGAGTACTCTACACTGAATCGTAGCGCGTCCCTGCGACTTATGATGACGGCGTAGTAGTTTATAATGGAATCGTAAAGAAGAAGCATCGCATGTCCTGTACAAAATCAATGTACGAATAGCATCGACGACAATTGTGAAGGAGTCATTGTCCCTTCATCGTATTTCAGTTCAGCATGCACCATTCACAGTACTAGCACCATCGTCTCGCTTCGTGGAACTCTGGCCGATACCATTCAAAGAATGACTTTCAGCGGCTGCTGTCAATGAAGACGCTGGGAAGCTTTCATTTCCCTGCACTTGACCGACCACCCACATATCCTCACGTATATAAGCGTCTCTCCCCGAGCTTGCGCTCACCACACTCTTCTCTCCCAAGTACCACCACTACGACCAGCGAGGAGGATACAACGATGTCGGCAGATGACCTGAAGGACGACTTGAAACCATTCGACTGTACGTATGCAAGTAGCACGATCTGTAGCGTGTCGCACAGCGGAAGTACCGACACCCATATCCCTTTCGTAGATGAACTACATCCTACGCCCAAAAGCGTTGTAGATACATGGGTGGTCCGCCTTCAGGCTGTAGCTGTCGTCGTACGTTCAAGATCCATCCGACCTACCTCAAAGAGCTGAGTTGATTGATACTTCACAGACCGCTCTCCTAGCCCAGATCGAATTATCCCTCCTAGGAACTCTACCAGACAGAACGGATAATCCACCTGCATCTGATACCACGTTACGAGTATTCGGCTACAGCGGTCTGGTTCTCAACCTCGGAGCCACGCTCTCGGCGGTATTGATGTTGTTGGCCGTCACATCCGTTCAAACCAATGCGCGGAGGTTATACATGACCTGCAAGCATAGTTATCCTCACAAAGTGTTTTTACACCACAAGTCTTCTGCGCAGGGAGAGAAGAAAGAGAGAGATGAGCCCGAGTCGGAGAAGGAGAAGGAGTCACTGAGTGGTGGTTCTCCAGACTTGTTCCCTCGTCGGCCTAAACTGCAACAAAGAGTTCCAGCCTCTCCCGATACGCACGCGGACATTCAAGCTTTGAACCGATTCCTACTGACGGGCAACACAGAGGGCAAACTCTTGGACGCATTCGGCGTCGCGCGAGGATGGGGCGTCATGTTGCGTCACTGCATACTCTGTTTTGTCGGAGGATGCCTATGCGCATTCGTCCACGTCGGGATTGCAGTTTGGGTGAACGAGTCAAAGTTGGTTGCGGCCATTTTGATGCCTGTCGCTTTTGTGGGCTTTGTCCCGCCCCTGGCGGTGTTTGTGGCTGGGATGGAGACCCATGTGTGTACCGAGTGCGATGCTGAACGGTTGGTGTCCACTGTCTGTTGTTGATGGGGGGCTCCTTGCTCATAGGTCGCCTTTTTGCTTTTCAGGAGAATGAAGCTAGACGATAATGTGGCTCAGCAGAATGGGAACTTCTATGCATGAGTTTCCTCCATCCTTGCATTGTAGACATTCATATGCGGGTTTCTGAGGAGTTTGTACGACTGACTAGTACTTACGAATCCTTGACTTGTAACGCGTCGTCATTGACAGGCCTTCAAACCCCTCGGGATATTCAACCCTATCATATCGTATGATACACTGTAAATTCATTTCTACGACACCAATATACTCAAACGACAGCACGCAAAAGGGAGAACCAACAGCAAAAATACCTCTACTGCACCACCTGTAAGGCTGCACGGGCTTGGGTGTCACCCATCTGGAGGCTCTTCACCACTGCAGACAATATAGGGGAGTACCCAACCTAGTATGAACGACCAAAGAGAGTCCAGCGTTTGGCGTCCTTGCCACATCCCGTGCACTTGGTTTGGCCGGGGACGATCGGTGTCCAGCGGGATTGGTCGAAGGGGATACAGAGGGACTTGGCACCTGCCGAAGGAGCACGTTCGTCCTGAGGTTCAGATCTACAGCCATCGCGTCAACATCTGGTCGAAAAAACAAAATAGGTGAAGGGAAAAGACTTACGACCGCCCACTCCTCTCCTTGATATCATCCTCACAAGCCTCCTCCTCACACCAAGGAATAGCAACGACACACTTGTCATCCAGAGCGGGGACGAGGTCGTCCCATTTAGTGACTTCCTTGATACGAGAGTAGTACGTGTCCTGCGCGCGCTTGAACATGTCGTTTTGGATCGTCTCCAGCAGTTCTGGGATGGTCTTGGTGAGAGTTGAGAGCGGTGTCGGGGCTTTGACACCTGTGTCTCGGCGAGCAGTGATCGTTTGAGACTTGGCGATGTCGGCGGGACCGATTTCGAGACGGAGGGGAACACCCTGAGTTAATGATTTAGTTTTAGTGAATATATGCGTATGGTCGTATAAAGGAAAGTACTCGTTACCTTCTGCTCCCAGTCGTTGAACTTGAAGCCGGGAGTATGCACATCCCTCAAGTCAGCTTTAGCCCTGATACCTGCCTTCCTCAACTCCTCCGCAACTTCCTCGCACTTATCATTGATATGCTTCCTCTGCTCATCAGTCGTCTTTGCCGTAATACCGCAGGGAACAATGACGACCTGGACACTGGCAACGCGAGGGGGCAAGACAAGACCTTGGTTGTCACCATGGATCATGACCATCACACCAATCGTACGGGTCGAGAGACCCCACGAGTTTTGCCAAACGTAGAGCTTGTTCTGGTTAGTAGGATCATTCGGATCTTCGACGAAGATATTGAACATCTCCGGGCGGGAGAAGTTCTGTCCGAGACAGTGAGAAGTCGCCGCTTGGATACCTCGTCCGGAAGTAGGAACGAAACCTTCGATCGTGGTCGTGTACAGGCCTCCAGCGAATTTCTCCTTTTCGGATTTGATACCGGGGATAACGGGAACGGCGAGGAGCTCTTCGTACACCCGGCGGTAGAGTTCGAGGATCTGACGGACTTCGGTGTCTGCTTCGGCTTTGGTGAGGTGTGCGGT
>JSYW01002562.1:0-10033 GCA_000787475.1 Lentinus polychrous
ATATCAGCAGCTATAATTACCGCGAACATGTAGCGATTGCTTACGTGGCTCGATCATCACGTAGTACGTCCCTCCGTTAGGAAAGTCACGAGTTTAGAGCTGAGCTTTTTGTTCTGATTCAAGTTTGAACATGCCACGGTGATGTCTAGTTCTGAAGCTTTCCCATGTGTATCAGACACACATATATTCATTGGCGGCGTATCACGATGACCCTGACTGTATCTCCGAAACGGTAGCTGTCAGTGCAGGAGTATAAGGGCCGTGCCGCGGTCCACTTGTTGTCATATTATCTTGGTGCCATTCACCATCTTCTGTAGATGTCCTCAGGGATAGCCATGGGTATGTTCAACGACACCATCGCGTTCGTCATGGATAGGCACGCCTATCCATATACAGATGACGTCTTCGTGCTGCCTCCTCCGCTATCCCTCAGCATCTTAACATTCTTGGTAGTCTTCGCCTGCTGGCTTAGATCTCCCTCTAATGCGAAGGATCCTCTTCCACCTGCCCCCCCTAGGATCCCTCTCCTCGGCAACATTCTCCAGGTGAAAGCGTTTGCGAAATTCCCTTGGCTGAAATTTACCGAGTGGTCTCGCGAATACGGTAATGATCTTCAATTCCTTACTGAAGGGCGCCATCTGAATTGTTCCTCAGGGCCCATCGTTTACCTCAACGTGCTGGGACAGTCAATCGTAGTATTGAACACGTCCCAAGCTGCCTATGATCTCCTCGACCAAAGAGGAACTAATTATACCGATAGACCTCGCCTGATCATGGCTGCTGAAATCCTAGCTGGAGGAATCCACATTGGATTTGCTCCACATGGCCCGCTGTTAGTATGTGGTGTTGATGACCAGGCAGCTCTGCTGATGATCGATGATCTTGTGCAGCTGGCGTAAACTACGCAAAGCGGCACATATGGACCTGAACGTGCATGCCGCCGAGGCTTACTATCCCGTGCAGGAGAGTGGGGCGACGTTATTGGCTAAAAGTATGCTCGAAGACCCGTCAGACTGGGATAACCACTTGCAGAAGTGACAATGCCTCCTCGATACATCATTTGCGCTTTTACTGATTCATCAGGGGTTTATAGATCTGCGGCGTCCACTATTCTGAGTATCACTTATGGCACAGAACCTCTCAAGTCCCGCCAGGAGCCTATTGTGCTGCGTATCAATCATTTCATGGAGCGTATGCTGACAGCAGCAGTCCCCGGTAACTACCTCGTCGATGTCTTCCCCATTCTGAATAAGCTCCCTGCGTCACTGGCGAAATTCAAGCGTGAAGGGCAGGCTGCTCACGAGGACTTTACCGCGATGTTTTCCGAGTTTCTTCAGGGAGTCAAAGCGGACAAGGTTGGGAACTTGACATGCCGTCGTTTCGGGAGTGAGCTAACGCTACCTTTTAGTTCAGCACGGAGAACAAAACCTTCAGTGAAGTAGTCATCAAACAACAGAAACCGCTGGATCTTTCTGAGAAAGAAGCCGCATGGCTAGCCGGTGCGATGTTTGGTGCTGGCTCAGATACTGTACGTACTAATCCCACTGCCTGACTGCGTGCTTGACGTCAATTTGAATCATCTAATAGTCACTCATGTAGGATTTGCGCTGGGATGAATGTCGCCAACAATTCTCTATTTATTGACATCTCTCGCTTGCTGTGGGCATTCGATTTCGCCCCGTCCAAGGCAGGTCCTCCTTCATCTGCGCCAGACGCTTTCGTGGATACCGGAGTAGTTGTGTACGTATATCGTTCGCACGTGACACGTTCTCCTTTGGCTGACGACGTTGATCATAGTCGCCCTGCACCGTTCGAGTGCCTTATTATGCCTCGCGCAGACAATGTGGCGAACATACTGGAGATGTCTATGGACTCCTACTGAGAACGTCCGCTTCTTTGGTTGTAGCGAATGTCACAATTGTGCACTCATGTCACTACGATTGTAATATATCTTTCGTCAATTTGACTCAATATATGAACAAGATGGACGTTCTCGATCTGTGAACAGTCGGTACAAGCGCACCAAAACATCGCATCTTTGCTTCACCAGTACATCTTCGCATGAATCCGTTCCTATCTACTCCCGTCCGACTGTCGGCAACACCATTAACCAATGAGGGGTAATCCGCAAACTTCACAGTCAGACCCTCCATGGTTGTTCTCGAATGTACAATGTGGACAGATGCGTCCCTGGCCTTGACCAGCAATTTGGTCTAAAACCTCCGGCGGAATATCTTCAGAGTGCCGGTTGTCCACCGTTGAAAGTGAGGCTTGCGGTCGAGATGGTGCTAGGCACAGCCCGTCAGTCTGAGACTACCATGAGAGACAAATTACGATCAAATGACTTACGAGCCGTCTCCCGTGTGAAGGTCATCAATGTCTGCCAACTATCGCTACGAATCAGAGCATCAAGGGCTGCAGAGTCGTCCAAATTCGGCGATGATGCAATGCGTATGAGCAGCTTCATATCCTCCTAAGAAACTCCGACATCAACGGAAATGTCATTGAGCACGGTCATCGTATTGCGTACCTGACTGATTAACTGCGTTGTCCCCAAAAACGTCACTAGATGCCAATCGCTTAACCATTTCGTTAGCTCTGCTCGCTGTTGTGCATTACCACCCTGAGAACTCTCTTTGATGTCGGGAGCATGCAGACGTGCTAGTGCTTGTAGAACCTTCTCGATATGTTGATCCTCCAGGCCCGGTCGATTCTCTATAGGGAACTGTACAGAGCGGAAGAGAGGTGATGGTTCCTGAGGGAAGCCATGAGAGACCTGTCAAGACTTGATATCAGCACGCAAATGGTGACCTCCAAGACATATTCACATACATTCACAAGGAGGTATTCCACGGGGAAACAAGGCTTGGCGCTTTTTTTAACCTCTAGGCCGTATTCGTTCTTGTATCGGAAGAATACGTCAGGGACGTATCGAGCACTGTCCTCGTCTCTATCCTCCTCTTTCACTCGTACGATGTTTGGGTCTACGCTGGCCTCAATCATGTCCGCATCAACCATGGCACATGCTTGTTCTGAAACCTGGTACGCATTGACGTCGATACCACCATCTTCGGTACCAGTCAGCACAGCAGTGACCATTCGTGACGCGAACTGTCCCGTAGAAGAGGATTTCGAAGGAGTGGGGTTCGCGTTCTGGACATGTGCGGCGAAGATGACCTCGAGCGACGACAAATAGAAGGACTGCGGGTGACGCTTGTAAACAAGTTTGGTTTTGTCCTCTTCCTGGGGTGAAAGATCCGTGAAGATGTATCCTACGAAGGTCAGAGGGGTGGAAGCATGTTTGGCCAATTCCCGAATACGAGGCTCGTCCTCCCAAGGCAGGCCCAATTCTAAGCCATCCAATTCACCTTGCTGAGGTGGCTCATGAATGGCTTCTACTACCGCTTTCACGCCCATAGGTACTGCAGTGTATGGCTCGTATCTCCCAATCAGACAGCCAAAGCGTTGCAGTCCTGTAGCGCGCCAAGCCTGCAAAAAGCGGTCGATAATCTCGGGAGAGGCAAACTCCAGATGATCAACCATACGGAACGGCTGGCTTTGTAACGTAATTGCAGATGGTTGACATGCTGTGCAAATACCAGCTGGCCAGTTTGGATGGCCCCCGCTCGGACAAGGCACCTTGACTTTGTAAGAAGGCGGCGTGAGAGGAGGGAGGAGGGATGATGCGCTAGCAGTGATTTTTGGCTGCAGTTTCTTCAAATAGGCATGGTATGAAAGATGCTTGATATTATGCTCAGTGTGATATTTAGGGTCGTATGGCTCAAGGGGCATGCAGTAGTCGCACATCGCATTGGCACCATGTTTGCAGAAACGCGAGTCGCGACCTCTAGGAATCTTTCCGTCCTGGGATCGCCAGTATTCATCCACAGGATCTTCCTTGACAGATTCCCAAGGACGCTTCGCCTGATCTCCACTAGGATGGGACGGCGTGGATGATGTAGGGCTTGTGACCGAACTCTGCGTCGCTTGAGGTTGGTATGAAACAAAGACGAGGTCGCCATGTCTACTAATACGGTTAGATTTGCATTCGGATCATCCGCTTGCAACACGTACTTCAGTCCCAGGGACTGCAGATTATGACCTTTGAGAGTAGACACCAGAGTTTCGTTGCCCCTGGGCTGATTCGATATTGCGAGCGTAGCAGGGTCAGCACTCTCAGTCGTTCCAAGGATCTATAAAGAGTTTAGTAGCGGCTTAGTTCGCCACCAATAGATGTATACCTTGTTGGCGAGCTCGGATATATCAGCGGTAGGTGCCAGTTCGAACCTGAAGTTTCCGTCTTTCGATCTCACTCTGACGAGCTAAACCGGTCAAACTAAGCCATGCTGCGACGTCAATTAAAGGGTGAAACATACCATCGTGTTGCAAAAATGGATCAAGTACAGGTGAATGAGTGTGCCTTGAGTGGTTGTGTATGTTCAAGAGATGAAGATCTTAGTCTGAGAAGCATCGACGTAATCGAGCTGCGTACGCGTCGCGTCAAGGACCCCGGAAGTAACCGAGACTCCGGGATGGTGAGCGTCTACGGTTGACATCCGGGCGCTGATCGTATATGGCAACATATGACTTGGTATCGTTCCTAATAGTAACAGTTGCGGCACGGTTGCAAGGCTCTTCGTCGGCAGTCCGACGACCCAGGGGTTGAGTACATTTGATCTACATTATGAAGAATATTGCGTCTCTCTGTGCTTGGACGCGCGCGTGCACCTCAGCATATAAAATGCTGGGGGACGAACTTTAGAAAATGCCGCAATCCAGTCCTTCCGAATTTTTGTGATGAAGCTCACTGGAACATCGCCCTTCTTGGCACTTATTTACCTCTTCCATGGAGCCCCGACCGCGCTCGGTCAAAACATACCAGGCGCATTCGACTATGTTGTCGTCGGTAAGACCGCTTACCTCCATCTCACTACTACGATTCACTGACACTCCTGCAAAGGCGGAGGTGCTGCAGGCATCATTGTAGCCGATAAGTAAGTACTAATGAATGTCACTTGCTCTCAACTATAGCCTCATACGGGCTATGTAGGCTCGCAGGATATCCCTCTGCTACGGTAGCAGTCATTGAGGCTGGCTTCCAGGAGGCCTCGGATAACATAACCATACCAGGTTAGTATACAACGTCTTTCGATTTCTGCTCCACTTTGAAATCCTTATTGTTTCTAGAACAATATGCCAACTTCGAAACAGACCCCCGGGTGAACTGGGGTTTCGCATCCATCCCACAACCACGTATCGATGACCACTCGCTTGCTCTGCCCCGCGGTCGAGCAATCGGTGGTACTGCAGCCGTGAACGGGATGTATTTCGTGAGGTATGTGGTCTAAACGCCTTTTATTTTCGGACAGGTCCCAATCTCCATTCTGAATGCAGAGCCCATAAGGAGGAGTACGACGGTGAAACTATTCTCCTACCTGCTTGCCGAGCTGCGTCTTACTTTTCCGCGTACTAATAGCTTGGGAGAAGCTTGGCAACACTGGCTGGAACTGGAACGATGCTGCTGCTCACATCAAAGCCATTGAGACCTTCACGCCTGCTTCACTTTCGGATGCAAAGAGATTTGCTGCCAATGACCTTCCGTCCGATCACAGGACCAGCGGACCCGTACAGGTATCTTACTCGACGTATTGGGAACCGGATCCTGTGATCCCAGCGTACATATCCTCTCTTGGCTCGCTCGGCATCCCGGTTACCAGACGCGCGGTACGTTTGTCAACAACTCTCGAGTCTCCGTACGATCAAGGCTTACCCATCGCGTCTATGTACACAGTCCGGCGGTTTGACCTTTGGCGTGTGGCAGGCGCCAACCGCAATCAAGCCTCACAACCGCTCGCGATCGTATTATGCAGAAGGTTTTATTCCACACAGCAAGAACAGGCCGAATCTGGCCGTGTTTACTGGTGCCCAAGCAACGAAGATCAATATAAACGCCACGGGCACTATTGCAACTGCAACTGGTGTTCAGTATCAATCTGGTGGTGCGACCCATACAGTTAATGTGAACCCCGGTGGTCGAGTCATCGTGACCGCGGGTAGGGCTACTTTGTTCATTTTCGTGCTAGTCCAATAGCTGACCATTTTGATTATGGCGACAGGAACATACCAAACTCCGAAGCTCTTGGAACTTTCCGGTGAGTGGACACTTTCCATCGGTTCCATGTGAATATCTCATCATTCTTCCAGGGATTGGCAATTCTACTATACTGGCTCAAAACGGTATCAAGCCCTTGGTGAATCTGTCCAGCGTCGGGGAGAATTTGCAAGTTAGTATAGCGTCACGGTTCCTTGGCAACTCATACTAATGAGAATGTTGAACCCTGTAGGACCATTATGCGCTCCTTGTAAGTTGTTTGGAGGCAACAATTTATATGTTCTGAGTCTGATACCTATTTCAGACGTCCTGGGAGCTTGTGGACGGCCTGGGACCATCCATCGAGCTACTGGCCACTAACGCAACTTTCGCCGCCGAACAACGTCAACTCTATGTCCAAAACAGAACTGGGGCATTGGGATCCGTACCAGGATCGACCGTCGTCTTCGCGCCTTTGTCAGCATTCGTTGATCCCGACAAGCTGGCTAGTATGAAAGCGTCTCTCGATAATGCTCTCAAGATCTATACAGGTACTCCATTCGAGAAACAAATCGCTGTGCAGCGCCAACTTCTGGAGGACGATACTGTTCCAGACGTTGAGTAAGTCGCATGAGTTAGTTCAGTAACTGCTACCGGAATGCTCATGATGCATTTCGTAAGATTCGTGCTGCTCCCAGGTAAACCAGCCCCTCAAAGTCTCACTTGACCATTGCTGCTAACCAGCTTCGGCCTTTCTCGCGAGGCAACGTCCATCTTGCGAGTTCCGACCCTCTGGCACTTCCTCGCATTGACGCCAACGCCTTGGGAATCGAAGACTTCGGTGATTTCATGTTGTACCTGTTTTGCTTTCTGGTGCTAACATCGGAACCACAAGAACTTGATCTGTATATCGAATCTATCAGGTTCATCGAGCGTTTGACCAAGACGCAGCCACTCTCCAAGCTTATTGCTAAACAGCTTGGGCCGCCTCCGGGAGCGTCGGACCAAGATCTTGTCGCTTACATTAAGAATGGACTCTTCAGTTCCTGGCACCCCTGTGGCAAGTTATTTCACTCTGACGAGGACGGATTTCTCTGAACTTCGTAACTTTTTCAGGATCGAGTTCTATGTTACCCCCTGATCAAGGCGGCGTTGTAGATGTGAATTTGAAGGTCTACGGTACGGCGAACCTCCACATTGCGGACGCTGGTATCATCCCATTGGTATGGCCTCTTCATATCAAATGTTACCCTCTACTCACAATGTACCCACAGTCGCTTGGCACTCACACCATGGCCACGGTGTACGGGAACGCCCTTAAGGTAAGGTTGCATCAATCCCTTTGAGTTGACACTCACACGTCTCTCGAACAGGCCGCCGAGGTGATTGCTGCCTTGCATTGATACATGGAGACATCCATGCACTTGCGTTGGTTTCGTATAATGGACAGTCTGAATAAGTTAAACGTTAATGTAACGTCAATGATATATCTGTCGTCGAGATACGTCTGCCGCGTGGCTTCATAACCTGAAGTCCCGTCATAATCCCCGCGTGTGCCGTAACATGCCAAGTTCAACAAAGCTTGTGGCTAAAGGCGTAAGGTCTGCCCTCGTACCCTCGTATCACGTCGGCTGTATGCTTGTTCTCGATAGTATACGTCATTTGCTCACCAGTTGATAGCAGGATGGTAAAGCTCTGGCCGAGCATGTAATACATATGAGTCTCTTCTTCGTGCAGCAAAATTGTACAGTTCGCAAGTTGATAGCCGACGATGACATCATCGGGAGCCTTCAAGCTTCCTTCAACAAGAGTGGACACTCGGACGGTCGTGTTCAACATGTAGTGACTCGGACATCTAACAATGTTGTTCAGTCTCGAAACAATTTCTCAACTCAAACGTCATGAAAGGCCAAGAAATAAGGTATATTTAGAGAGCATACGAGAACATATGTCTAAATGACGGCTGTCGAAGGTCCATGCGTCACGTCCGCTGTTACGACTGAAGTCCATATACATCCTTCAAAATCTGCTCCGTCGTGCTCCAAAGCGTCTGAGCGAGCTTGGGATCCCTGGCTTGAGGACTAGCTTCCACTATCTTGCCGTAAGGGACAAGGTACTTGCCCCGGTACAACGACGGCTTCTCCTTGACGGCCTTGGACGCGGCGGCGAAGAGGTTGGTGAAGGATCCCGGCTCGGGTTCGTCCGAGAAGAGCCTCACGACGCGAATAATAAGGCCGGAGAGAGGTAAGGCACGCAATTGAGCCAAGGCGGTATCTATATATCGTCCGTGAGATATGGCGCATTGATGTGGCGAAGAATCGAGTTACCTGTGAGAACACCTCCTGGGTGAAGAGCAACAACCGTGATGGGAACGCCTTTGGCATCGAACCGACGCTGGAGCTCTGCAGTGAACAGGATGTTCGCCAGCTTGGATTGAGCTGTATAGTAAGGCGGAACCGTTAGATCTTCTTGACGAGTGCATTCAGTCGCACTTACCATAACGTTTCATGCTAGCTGGAGGCACCTTTGCGCCATCATAAGTCTTATTGAAGGCCTCGACGGAGTCAAACGTCGCATCTTTGATCATTGTATGAACAACGGAAGACACCTGTGAGAGAGGGGATCAGCAGACACCTCTCGATGTATTGACGGGAACTGACATTGACAACCCGGACGTCACTGTCAGGCTCCCTGGCTGTCTTCTCAAGCAGGGGAGCCAGTGTGTTGGTGAAAACAAATGGACTGATATGGCTATATTGCAATCGGGCAAATCAGCCATGAGTATGGGCAACAGTGACGAAATACATACTTGATCACCATAGAGTTGACGATGCCATCTTTCGTCTTCTCATACGGCGAGGACTGCATGCCAGCGTTGTTGACAAGTATATCCAGTCGGCTTTCTCTGGCGAGGAATTCCTCCGCGGATTTCTTCGCCTCTCTTGGGTCGTCTAGGACAAGGCGGTGGAACAGGAGCTGGCCGCGCGAGGGAGACGGGTTCCACGCCTCAATGCTACTGATAGCACCGGTAGCTTTGCTCTCATTGCGCGCGGCAATGTACACTTTTGCACCTCTCTTGCTCAAGTGAGCGGCGGTCCAGTATCCAATGCCAGCCCTAGAGACAGTGGTCAGAAGACTACCCCTATAGGGTCAAGGAGGAAACTCACGTTGCTCCCGTGACAATCGCGACCTTGCCATGGAGGTCAAGAAGGTCATTGTCAGGATTGAGAGATGAAGAGAATATGCCCATTTCTTTGGTTGACGTAGCGGAGGTTCAAGGGTATTCACTGCAAGTGGCAACAAAACAGGGCTGGTGAATGATAGCGCAAGGCAAACTTGCAAGCGTGCAGGGAGGAAATAGTGGCGAGGGATTGCAAGGGTGTTTCAGGCTCGCAGGGCACTGGTTGGTGACATGCCTCAGCAAGGCCTCAGCGCCGATATCGGTCGCGAGGCCAAGAACAGAAGGAATGTCATGGAACATCGGTGAGAACTACGGAAACATATGCATATTGACTGACAAATGTGAGAAGGAGACGACGTTGTCTGCAGGTTGACGTTTCCGATTATCCCGGATCTCGAGATTTGGCTCGAGAGTCAGGAACAGACGCCCATCTGATCGCCGGAGCTCGAGAGTTCCAAGGAAGTCCGAGAGTTCCAAGGAAGTCCGATTTCTCGGATTTGTGGTATCCGGGGTCCCAAGGGATGCAATATTGCTCTGAAAATTGTGGCTGGTCCGTACTTCCCGGACCCGGGACCGGTAGGTCGGGTTGAAGCGGGGGTTCGACAGAGACGCCCATAAAGGCACATGCTTCACTTGCTCACCTCTACAATCGGGAAAACATGCTCATCATGCGAGATATTTGGATGCGACACTGTCATATCATTGACAGCTCACAAGTCCTCTTCGCACTCTCAGGGCCAGTGTCAAGACCGTACTTTCCG
>JSYW01002564.1:0-21041 GCA_000787475.1 Lentinus polychrous
CAATCCCAATAGGCTCCGCTCTTCACGACCTCTCTACCTCCACACACGATCTTGAGGACGACGGCTCGTCTTATATGGAGCAACTGGAACGCGAGATCAACTCCCTACTAAACCAAAGCACTTTGGACGCGTCAACCGCACTCATGCACGCTGCCGCTCAACAAAGACAGGCAGAATCTGACTCACGGGGCAGCGGATACGAACGACGCTCTGGCAGCGGGGACGACATGGACGCATCAAGCGTAGATGCCGACGTGACCGTCACCGATGCCGATTTCAGCTCCGGGCTTGCTGCGTTCCTCCAAGCAGCAGCACAGCAAGCACAAGCGCAGCGCGACCGTGTTGAAGCGCTAGCTGTAGTTACCAAAGAAGCCGTTTATTCCAGGCATCACAAAGAACGGGAACACGAACAACTGACGACGCGTTCTGCGCCTGGGTTCCATTATCTCACTGCCGCGGACGACAAACCACATACGCCCACGACGGACGGTTCGGATTATCCGTATGATGACGATGAGAGGGAGACGAACGGAGACGACTCTGAAGATGTTGGAAGGTTTAGCTCGCCAGTTCCATTGCCGTCGGAGCACCCAGACGAAACAGTGGAAGCAGCATCTCGCGTAGCAGGCGAGTATGGTGACATTAGTGATATCTTCAACCACTTGGGACAGTTCGAGCATGAAGAACCGTCGCATGCGGATATCAGTTTGACGGAACCGTCACCCGTTTTGTCATCTCTCACTACCAGCAATGCTCCAGCCAATGTCAACAACCTTCCAACCAAGGCTCCCGTTCTGCCACTCACTTCCCCAATCTTAGAGATACCGGAAATACCTTCACTGTCTTCAACTACCCCTCCGCTTCTCCAACCACTACTCGCCCAGGGACGACCAACGCGTATAGTTCCCGAGCCTCCCCCAATACCCCAAATTCGTCGCCCGGCCCCACCTCCCGCCCCGCCGCCGCCGCCAAACGAACAACCTCGCTCGTCGACGTCCTCGGGGCCGGGGACAGCGAGTGAAGCTGAAGGGCAGACGTCGATGCAGATCAAGCAGAAGAAGGATAGACAGGCTCAGACGGATAAATCACATGTATGCGAGGAGTGTCAGAAGAAGTTTACGAGAAGGAGTGATCTGGTGAGACATTTGAAGATTCATACGGGGGAGAGACCGTTTCCTTGTCCGGAGCCTGGCTGTGGAAAGACTTTTATTCAGGTATGTCCAATTCACGGACCAAGTATAGGGTTTCTTATTTACGCTCGATTTGTTTCTGCTCTTATAGCGCTCGGCTTTACAAGTTCATCAGCGGGTACATACTGGGGAGAAGCCGCACAATTGTGAATACCCAGGATGCGGCAAGACGTTTAGCGATTCGAGTAGTCTGGCTAGACATAGAAGAACGCACACGGGCAAACGACCGTATAAATGCGAAGATCCTATATGCGAGAAGACGTTCACGAGGAGATCGACGTTGACGGCTCACATGCGGACGCATGACCCAGACTGGGAGCCGGATCCTAATGTGTAAGTAAACCCATCATCTACTCTACCTACTTGTTCCGGGAGAACCGTCTTTGATGATATATATTCGTTTTGCAGTAAATACAGTTTCAAAGCGAAACGACCAAGATTGAACGAAGACGAGACGACGCTACAAGAGCAACTCCGTACGGTGTCACAGCTGCTCACCCAAGGTCCCGAGGTGACCGACCAAGCGGAAATAGCGATCAGCGTTGATCTCGCAGCGTCCCTGGCACAGAAGGCACAGCGGGAGATGTGCGAAGGTGAAGGCGACGAAGAGGATGGGGATGTGGACGAACTGTCTGAGCCGGATGTAGGAGGTCTATCGGATCGTGCTACCACTGCTGCAGTGGTATCGAAGACTCAGAATACCCTTGCCGTTACAGCGTCGGATGGGAATTTGGGTCGTCGAGCAGGAGAGGAGGACCAGCAGCGCGAGCGAGATGGTCTCACGTTATCACTGGGCGGGGAGGATGATGGGGAAGAGTTTCCTATACCACTCAGACCGCGGAAGGGGAAGGAGCCTGTTAGTGTGGTTGGGCTGAAGAGGAAACGGTAGCGAAGTTCGTTTTCTGTTGGATGGATTGGGATGTTTGTCAACCTCTACTGCAATATTCGTTTCCCAGTGTACGTGTCGATGTTTTCTGCATTGTTCCGTTGTGTATATTGTTATATTATTTATGTAATTCTAGTAGTGTACAAGTCGCCTAGTCACTGTGCTGTATAATGACCAAAGCTCGCAGCTGGTGTTCCCGTTGAAACGTTGAAGTCGAGTAGTACGCCGGAAAGCGGCGGGCCGGGGGACGGACGTCATCCATGTGATAGGACTCAAGTATCGATTGCATTGGAGAGGTCCGAGAGGGAGAGGGAGAAACGGAATTCACGGAATAGCGACCTCTCACCCAGGCCCCGACCTGCTCCGTTCTCTCGCCCGGACCTTGTGAGTACCTCTCTATATAAGCCATCCACAAACGAACGCTTACCATCCTTTAGCTTAGTATCATCAAACATACCCACCATGTCAGGAGAGGAACAGCCCAACACCAACATCATCACTTTGACGAGGTGCGTCCGGAGATAGATCGATGAATAGGGATGTTGTGTCTGACGGTGTTTTCATGCAGGCATGTCCTCTCTTCCCAGTTCGATCTGGGGCCACAGGCAACGGGAGATCTCACATTGCTCCTAACTGCCATCCAAACCACCTCCAAGTTCATCGCCACCAATGTGCGAAAAGCGCGTCTCATTAACCTGTCAGTATATAACACCCAACCGTTTTCCGTACTCTCCAACTGAGTAAACCCCAATCACGTCTCCAGGGTGGGTCTTGCAGGCGAGACGAATGTCCAAGGGGAAGAGCAAAAGAAACTCGACGTGCTCTCGAATGACATCATGGTCAACTCCCTCCGAGCCTCTGGGAAAACGGCGGTGCTGGTCTCGGAGGAACTCGAGGAGGCTGTCATCGTTGACGAGAAACATAGAGGCAAATATTGCGTCGTCTTCGACCCCCTCGATGGGAGCAGCAATATCGATGCTGGTGTGAACATTGGCACTATCTTTGGTATTTATCATATCGTATGTGTTCCCTTTCTACCCTTTTCACTCTCTCCCACTATCTACGGTTTGCGTTGACGGTTGGTGCGAATATCTAGCGGCCAGGATCAAAGGGGTCGATCGAGGATGTGCTAAGGCCCGGCAGTGAGATGGTCGCAGCTGGTTACACCATGTGAGTCTCCATCCTCGTGTGACATAATCTCTCCCTCCCCCCCTCTATTTGCGCGTAGAATGTGTCCCACTGAAACTGCGAGAAACAGGTACGGTTCCTCAGCCAACTTGGTGTTGACGACGGGCAAGGGCGTGAACGGTTACACGCTAGACGCTGCTCTCGGCGAGTTCATCCTAACCCATCCGGACGTGAGTAGTTTTTCTCTTTCTCTCGCTTTCTCTCTCCATCTTGGCCCCCTCCCAACCCGACTATCCCTTAAAATTCAATTCATCCCAACGGAACACCTGACTGACATACGGAATTCCCCTTCCGCGCCTCCTATATACTCCATATCCATACCATAAACTCTAGATCAAGATCCCCCCGCGAGGCAAGATCTACTCCTTCAACGAAGGCAACTCGATGTACTTCCACGAACCGGTGGTGAACTACCTGAACAGCATCAAGTATCCCAAGAACGGTAAATCCCCCTACAGCGCGCGATACATTGGTTCCATGGTGGCCGACGTCCATCGGACGTTGTTGTATGGCGGCATCTTTGGTTACCCGGACGATAAGAAGAGTAAGAGTGGAAAGTTGAGGTTGCTTTATGAGGCTTTCCCGATGGCTTTCTTGACCGAACAGGTGAGTTGAGTTTTTTCGAGTTGACTGGGTGTTTGTTGAATGCTGACTGTTTGATAGGCTGGCGGTATTGCAACGACGGGGACGAAACGGATCCTTGATATCGTACCCAAGAGCATCCACGAACGAACTCCCGTCTTCCTTGGCAGCAAGGATGATGTTCAGGATTTGATCAAGTTCTACGAGGAGGCTGCCGCAAAGAAAGAGTGAACGACTACGATTCAAGCCCATCTGCACATTACCATGGACACTTTCTACCCTATTTTGTAGTGGGGGAGATTGACGGAGAAGGAAGTAATTAATTCTGCTGTAGCTGTATGTTTGTATTTCTTGCAAAAAATCTGGATTGACAAGTTTATGATATGCCAAACGTTCATGCGTGAGGACGTGGATTGTGGATTATGAGTGATGATGAGTAACAGCAGTTAGTCGTGATAGAGAACATGATCGTCCAAATGAAGATGTTTAGGAATATGCTTGAGAATGGAGAAGCTCGTAACTCGAAAGTCGGTCATTATACACCCTGGTGATGATGCCTACGCTGGGGTGTGTGACGGTCACGGTCATCCCAGAGATTGACCATTTCCGCTTGGTGGGTCATGACTGCTGCGTCTTTCCGAATAGGATTGATTCGGGGATACACAAACTGGTCAGAAGAGATTGACATCAGTAAACTGCAGTTAGTACGCGAGTATGTAATGTACATACCTTCTCGTCATACTCGTGTAGCGTCTCTGCAGCGATGATAGTCTTGTCTTTGAGTAGCGCCTCGTATGAGTTCGTCAGCGCGCGTAACTAAATCAAACAATGAGGGTCAAGTTTAGGGGGGGCATAAACTCACAGTAAGATTAAATGAAGGAACGTACTTGTGCACCAGTGACTGCCATAATGAACAACATCAACATCCAATTCGTCCCATTCGTCGCCATCCATAACATGGCATGCACAGGCGAATACACCGCAAACAAATACAACTCCAACTCCCCGGGATTCCAAACCTCCAACTGCTGCACCCTCTCCACCCTCGAACCAAAATTGACTTCACCATTCTTCGGCGGAGAGAGGTTCAATAGAAACCGAACGCTTATGACGAATGCGCGCCAGAAATACTTGAGCACGGAGATATATAAGGGTGTTGGAGGCGGAGGCTCGCTGTTGGTATCGATCCGAGGGACAAACTTGGCGTGTGGGGAGGCGACGGGGTCTCGGGCCAGGTTGAGTTGGTAGTTTTTGGTGCGGGTGAAGAGGGACATTGTGTTCAGGATGGATGCTGCGACGAGGAGGAATGATACTGGGACTGTCTATAAAACATGATCAAAGTCAATCTAGACAGATACACAGACATGAAGAGTGAGATTCGTCTAACGCACCCAGTCAAACCAGGACTCGTCGTCCTCTTCCCGATACATATCTTCCCAACCCGTTGTTGATTCCGGCACGGAACGTATCTGGGAGAAGCGTACACATAGGTGTAGGAAGTGACAGAATCCGCCTAGAATCCATGCGGCTTTTTGAGGTTCGGGCAGTGGGAGGTTATGAGGGAATATCGATAGCTCAAAAGCGATTTGGGACGGGATGGCAGCAATTCTTCACAAAAAAGATACGAAGAAAACAAGACGTTACAATCCCTCTTCCAATCAATAATATACGGCAGAAGACATATAATACATACTTCTCAAAGAACCCCTTCTTCCTCACCACCCGCTTTGCAGGCCCACCTTTGGTGGGAGACACACCATTCCGCGCGGCACGAACACGTTTACCACCCAAAGGACTCGCATACGGCGGTGGTTTACGCGTTCTTGCAGCCTCCCAATCAAACGGTGTCGATGCGGACAGAGAGGGACTAGTCACAGGCGAGATGGGGTATACAAGTCTTGCTCTCGGAGTCACGGGTGGATATTGGCCTCCGCCACCGCCATTCTTGACGGGGGTTGTCGGGGACGCTTGGGCAGAGGAGTCGCCGACTTTGGGTGAGCCCAGGACGGCATTGTTTGCTTGAGCAAATCGTCTGAGAGACATTGAGTAGTCGGTCGGCAACGATAAGAAAGGGGAAGTGGAGGAGATTGTTCTCCTCCGCGACTGGGAAAGTGGGCCCGAGTAGAATTGGCTTGGGCGCGTCGAGGGGAGGGCACGCGTTGGAAGCGTGATACACGCGTTGTCACGACACGTGTCATGTCACAATTGATTAGGTTGATTTGTTGATTTGTTGATTTCTGATTATTTGTTGCCGTTTGTTACCGACGCCGGCTGTCACTAGACGCTGGTACGGTTGGCTTCCGAAGGTTTGCACTTAATAGTCTGAGATTACTTTGGCAGCAAAGCAAAGCGGAGGGTACAGAGCAGCATTCTCCCATAGAGACAACAGTATAAAGCTCCTCTGATAGCGGATCGCGGAAGGAGGAGAGGGCACAGAGGTGTGACACGTGTGACGGGAAAACTAGACCCGAACGCAGGGTTAAACAACACGTGTCTGGTTGTTTGTAGTTAGTTGTACACCGGTCACCACCTTTTATGTAGCACAATGTTCGACTTTGCGAGCGTGCAGCCCGCTTTGCTCTGCTTCTCCTCCTCCTCCCATTAGTCCCCCTACTTTTCTATAAATCCCTGCGACAACCCATTTTGCTTTCTCATCTATCTCCCGAACGCGACCTCCCCTCCATTCCACCCGTTTACGCTAGTCACCATAACGTCCACGTACAGGCCGTTGACGACGACATCTCTGTCGCCCTCCAACTCAGTAAGCCAGCACAGAATGGCTCAACCTTCCTCCTCACACCGCGAACGCGAACGCGAGCGCAGCGAACGCTCCTCGCGTCACCACCACCACCGGACCATCTCGTCCACCACTCTCCTCCTCGTCCTCTCACTCGTCCTCGCCGTCCTCGCAGTGATGCTCTCCCTCCCTTCGACCCAGAGCGGCGCAACCGGCACTGGACCAAATGACCCTGCCACACAAGGTCTCTGGGGATACCTTACACCGAAGCGTTCTCAAGCACTCGTCGCTCGTGAGAGCTCCGTCGCAGTGCGTGAGGCTGAGGTTGCTCGTCGTGAAGCTGAGCTTCTCGCTGGTGCCCCCGGTGGTGTCCTGCCTAACCAGTCCCCTGTCGTCTGTCCTCCCTGCCCCACCATCACTGAGAAGATTACCGAGGCTCCCCCCGTGCAGACCGTCATCAAGGAGGTCGTCAAGGAGGCCGAGCTCACCCCGCCTGGCTGGTGGGACCAAGCCCGCATCCGAGCTGAGGACATTCTCGACCGTGAGCTCAAGATTGCAGAGCGCGAGCGCGAGATCTCCAGGCGTGAGGAGGCGGTCAACCGTCGTGAACATGATGCTTCTAGGCGCGAGAACTGGATCATGGAGCAGCTTGTGTATGTGTCCCCGCTTTGCAATTCACCGAGCCACGGTATTGATAAAACCCCATGCAGTGCCCTGAACAACGAAGAGCCAGCTGTGGAAGAAGAAATCATCTACGAACCGGCCAGCTCGAAACGGAAACCCAAGGTACCTCCGCCCATCCGCGCGCCGCTCTGAGCTCTGAGACGAAGGGGGATCACCAACACACCGACATTTTCATTTTCTCTATTTTTGAACTTAACCATGTACAGTTCGTCTCCTTCCCGTTGCCATCCCCATCCCCCCTCCCTTCGTCGCTGGGCTTGGGGGACCACGGTGTCTCAATCTTGTCCCCCTTGTCCTCAGGTAGTATGTTGACCATCTTCCAATCGCGACCAATCAATCGATCGACAACGCGAACGCGTGTTGCACCCTTCGCACCTTCACGCTCACGTGATGGTGTTTCGGTCTCACGTTTCTCCGCGGACTCGCCGTTGCTCTGGTTATGGTTGGGAGCTCGTTAACAGGCTACTTTCCTCTCTTGGCATTTGACCTTATGCTGACCTATTTTGTCCCTGTTCTAGGTTCCTGGTCTTCAAGCTCTTCCTCCGCCTATTATCTATACAGAAACGACGATTGAAATTGCCACCCAAACACAGACAGTCACGTACACTCAGCATCATACCGAGACACAACCCACGAAAACTGTCACCGTTCCACCGCCTGCAAAGGTTCGCGGCGTCAACACACCTGCCCCATCTAATGCTCCCTCGTCCGCGACTACCCATATTCCTCGCACGACCGCTGTCGAAGTGATCGTTGAGGATATGGAGGAACCTACTCCTATCGCTGTCGAAGAGGAGCCGGTACGGCCCAAGCGCAAGCGTCAGCCCAAGCGGTGGTTGGGTGTCTTCTGATCGCCCTTCTCTCGGGGTTTTGTGTGGACCACTACTTCCCGGTTGTATTATTCCTTGCTTTCACGAAGATGTGACGATAGTGTTGGATGACCCGAACGAACGCTTTCGAACGATGATTGTCTGTTTTACTTGCTTCACCCCCCTTTCTGTGCCCCGAGTTGTTTGGCTGGCCTCGTCTTTTTTTATTTCTTTTTGCCCCCTTCCCTTCCCCTCCCCAAACTTCTATCTATCATTCTTTTTCGAACACCCCTCCCTCATCATGACGATCCTACCCACCCCCGACATCAAAAGCGGTGACTAGACGCCTCCCAGTGCTTTGATCTACGATTATATCCATCCTCCCTCTCAACCCTCTGCCTTCTTATCCACTTTGCGACACCCCTGTTCCTCACCTCTTCCGTTACTGCTAACGCGATACGTTGAACGACCTACTGTTACTGATGGATAGATAGATCCTTCTGGGCATTTCACGACCATGTTACGGCTTTTATTCTTCCCTTCGCATTCTGTTTGTTGGATCTTCAAGTTGTGGGTAGTGTAGCTTATAGTAGTTGGGATATCAATAGTGACTATCCTTGCTGGAATGTATACATGAACCTCTCTTAGATTCCTTCATTGCTCTCTCTTGGCGATAACGGGAACCGTAAACGATCAGCGGACCCGGGCCCGGTACCACTCCGACCGGACCCATCTCATTATACAATCTGGATTATGTATAGACTAATCTTGTTGCGCCCACTAGGTATGCATGTCGTTGAGTATATACTCACAATAACGCGAGGTGAGTCTTTGCTCAGTGAGGATGCTTACTACGGACTTGACTTCATGATGCTATCTCCTGTTGTAGGTCTTGATTACATGGTGCTTGGCACAATCACCAATCCAATTGCAACTTGCAACTTGTCAGCTGGACGCTCCGACTGGATCGTGATTTGCCCGAACTCCTATAAGTAGATCGGGTTTCGTCTCAAAACACGATACATATAACATGGCCCACGGGGTAGTCTGATTCTGATACCCGCTTTCCGGGACATGGGAGTGGGAGAGGACACCGTTATTGATGCTATATAACAGAGAGCTGCTCGAGGGTCTGAATTTAACTCCCTCCGAATCCAGCTATCGCTATCACGAACGTTGACACTTCAATTCAAAGACATCCCACTGACAGCAGACGACGCCTACAAGGAAGACGTTAAGAATGAGCCCGACCGCGACAGCCGAGAAACCCACTGGGAATGGGGTCGATGCCAAACAGCCTGCAAGTCAGGCCGAACAATCTAGCGTTGTGAGAGGTGTCATACCTCGTCCTCCTGTCTTTGCGGATAAGAAGGAGGAGCGAGAGTGGTTGAAGTTCCGTCTCGCGCAAGCACTCAGGATCTTCGGTAAGTCGTGGATGATGCTCAGTGAACCTCTCTCCAAGTGAATGCGATGGAACGTTAATCATTGGCGTTGAATTGCAGGTAACCTTGGATATGATGAGGGTGTCGCTGGCCATATCACAGTCAGGGTATGTTCCGAATTGTTAGGGGGGAGGGGGGGCGCGTGTATATATACTGATCGGTAGTCGCTGTAGGATGCAATCCGTACCGACTGCTTCTGGGTCAACCCAATGGTCATACTCTCAGCTATATTCGGAGAGTGAGTATACTGATAGATCATTCTAGGGCAAACACTTCTCGTTGATCCAAGCTGAGGACCTCATCCTGGTCGACCATGACGGTAAGATCCAAGAAGGCCAGGGCCTACTCAACACCGCCGCCTTCATGATCCACTCTGCCATCCATGCCGCTCGCCCAGACGTGAACTGTGCAGCCCACTCTCACTCGGTGTATGGGAGAGCATTTGCGTCGCTTGGTAAAGAGTTGGATCCTTTGACGCAAGATTCTTGTGCTTTCTATCAGGTACCGTGTTACGTTTAAACTCAAGATACTTTCACTTACGGGGTCGAACGATACGCAGGATCACGGTGTTTACACCCAATTCGGCGGTGTTGTCTTGGACAAAGAGGAAGGTCTGCGTATTGCTCAAACTCTGGGCAAGAAGAAGGCAGCAATCCTTCAGGTAATGCTCTGCCCCTCCTGCCTGCCTGATAACCCTAATCGACACATTCGACAGAACCATGGTATACTGGTCGCGACGAATTCCATCGAGGCCACGATCCACTTCTACATCGCGCTGGAGAAATCTTGCCAGGTTCAGCTACTCGCCGATGCCGCCGCTTCCGGCACAGGAACAAAGCCTACCAGGATTTCTCATGAAGATGCGGCGCGCACGTACGCCACAGTAGGAACCGAACTGGGAGGTTGGTTCTCTGGATTGACACAATTCCAGCTGCTGGAAAGTAAAGAGGGGAAAAGCTTCAAGTTCAGCGATGCCGGCAAGGTCTGAATAGGGTCTGGAGGATTGTTGGGTAATGGCGCACACGTATGTACGAGTATCTGCACCTGGAATTTCACTGTTCACTGCTTACTATGCTATCCAATGTCGGAGCCTGTGTATCACATTGGAAACGGCTCTCCGTTTGGGTTAATCCCTCACAGGCAAGTGGCAGGTTACGTTTCAGCTGATGAGTGTATATTTTAAGGCATCCAGACTCGTGTGGCTTCTTCGCATTATCTCCTCACAGATGCACGAGTCGCGTCAACAATGTCTATCAGAGCCACTCACGTGTTCTCCGCTATCACTCTTTCGAAGGGCAAGACACTCCCCTACTCCGGACCGCCACTATACGAATCCCCATTCTCGCGTTCGCGAACGAGTCCTTGTGGCGCGTAGACGAACGTGCGCCATTCAGTTAGCAGAAGCGAACGGAATTCGTTCAGTTTAGCAAATGCTTCGTCGCGAACGTTACGAGAGACCACAAGGTAAGGGCATATCCTGTCTAGCTCCTGGAGCTCGTGTACCGGCCATCATCATGCTACCCCCAACATGAACGGTATATAAGCAGCCGTTTCCTAGAGAGAGAACGCAGACATCGACGCGGCAGTCATCATGATGATTGCAAAGACGCCAGTGTTGTCTGTACTGTTCGCGGTCGCTGGCGTGGCTCGCGCTACTGAACTGTGGGACCGAAACCTAGTCTACCACTCTCCCTTTGTGAACATCTCTGACGTACGCATATGTTTCGTTTCCCTTCCCACTGCGGTTCCTCTACTTACCACCGTCTTGTTTCGTAGTTCTCGCACGACACGAAAGCTATTCATGCTCGTCATGTCGAGCACTCGAAGAGACAAATGGTGAATGCCTCGGGCTTCTCTGATAATCACTACCCTACCTTCTACGGTGGCGATTTTAGCAATGTATGTGACAGAAACTGCCGATGTTTGCTTGAGAAGCTGACGGTACCTGCTCAGGCTCCTTTTATATGGAGCGGAGGACTTAACTTTACACACTCCGGTCAGTACGGACCTCATCTCCTCTTTCCAGGATGCATACTAACACAATGTTGGCTATTCAGTCGCCAGTGTATGCTGCTTCTCCCGCTTGGTTCTGATATCATATTGAAACTCTCTCTCAGGGTGACCCATTCGACGACTCTGTCCTGCTATGGACCCGCGCTGTTCCTACCTCATCCACCGGAGCTTTACCGGACCAGAGTGTCCCGGTTTGCGTCTCTTGGAAGATCTTCAATAACGCCGGCCTGAAAGGGAGAGCTGTCGACTCTGGCGAGGCCTACACCTCTTATGACGTCGACTTTACTGTGAAGGTTGAGGCTACCAAACTGCAAGCTGACACTCATTATTGGTTCCAATTCGCCGACTGCACGAACCCATCTACTGTGAGTCCAATTGGAGCAACCAGGACTATCTCAAACCCTAACAGTGAGGATATTGTACCAACACATCTGTCTGTGATGGACTGAGTTTTTCTACCAGCTCCTGCCAACGCGGTGAATGGGGGGAAACCGTTGACGATCGCCGTCTTTAGCTGCTCTCGGTTCCAATCTGGTAAACCACAACATCACTACGACTCCAACCCAAAAGTTGAAGTATGCATACAGGATGGTTCAACGCATACGGCGTTGCTGCACACAACGTCTCTGCTGATATTTTCGTTCACGTTGGAGACTATGTACGTCTGCTGCAATTCAATGGGCAGTTCACCCTCGTTTACATTTCATTAGATCTACGAGTCAGTTGGTAATGGGTATGTAGAAGTGATTACCACTGATTCTTCATCTGTTAGAAATATTGAACCCGACTTTCCTAGAGCCTCCATCGGTCGTGCTGTATTGGGCAGGGAACTTGCCACCATTTTTGACTACCGTCAACGACTCAACCAATACAGGACAGACGCGAGCTTACTAGCAGCTCACCAGTCAGCTCCTTGGATTACTGTCTGGTAAGGTTCCATCACCTTGCATGTTGAATTTCTGACCAACGGTTGTTTGTTCAAATTCAAATCTCAGGGTTAGTGCGGTATTCATTACCTCTTCCGAGACACGTTGATAAACCTTGTTTATTCCTGCTAGGATGACCATGAAGTGAGTACTACATCTCAGACTGCACATTGACTTCACAACTATACCCTCAGATCGCGGACAATGCCTGGAAAGCCGGAACAGCCGATAGCAACGATACCGCAACCGGATGCAAGTTCTCGCCCTCAGGAGCCTGCTTCACAGACAGGAAGTTGGCGGGTGTTCGTGCATACCACGAGTGGATGCCTATCCGGCAGGTCACCGTCGACGATAAGCTTCGGATTTGGCGAAACTTCCAGATTGGCAAACTCTTGGTTAGCTCCCTGTCTCCCCAATGTTTGCGTAGCCGTGACTTAGCAGTATCGTTCACGTAGGATTTGACTATGCTCGATACTCGTACGTAGTCTATTACGATTCTATTGACATCATAGGGTGTTGACTTGAGGCGCGAAGGTCAA
Organism: Lentinus polychrous; assembly: GCA_000787475.1. NCBI lineage: Eukaryota > Fungi > Basidiomycota > Agaricomycetes > Polyporales > Polyporaceae > Lentinus > Lentinus polychrous. The sequence continues at coordinate 12,997 of JSYW01002564.1, forward strand.
TACGATCGCGATGTCACTGACGTACGTATCAAGATACGCATTCAACATTTCCTTATTGACAGTATGTTCTGTTAGGTCTATTATAACACTGGTAAGATGACTGGCCACTCTCTCATTGTTGATGACCGGCTGAGGATAGTATCGATTGTTCGCCAGAATGTAAGTTCTATATCTACTTAACCTAAAGCAAGCGGCATTGACCCATGTCGATTCTAGTCATCAACTCTATTGCCGATGTCCAGAACCGTTCCCTTATGGGTGCAGCTCAAGAGGAATGGTTCTACGACACGTTAACCCAATCTAAAAACCGCGGAGCTATATGGCGAGTGGTCGGGTGAGTAGAGGCCGGATTGATCTTTAGTTGTTAATAAGTGCTTCAACTCCGAGGGAAAACGTAGACAACAGATTGTCTTCACGCAACTAGAAGAGGATGGCGCATGTAAGTGACGGAATTGTTGCTATATCCGGAACATGCCTAACACATCTTCGAACGCTCCGTAGTCGATGTCGTACGTACTATTTGGTCTTGGGGGACTTGAAGAATCAACCTTGACATTCCCACTCTCAGGACGCCTGGGATGGGTACCGAGCCAACAGAGAACGTGTCCTCGACCATCTCTATCGCGGCAAGATTGACAACACCCTGATCCTTTCAGGCGACAGCCATGCCAACTGGGTATCAGATCTCGCCCGTTAGTACATCCCCGAGCTTTCCTCTCACACAGAATTGAAGGTTGAACCCTCACCCACAATGCCATCTAGATCCGAACGACACGACGACATATGACCCCGTCACCGGCAAAGGCGCCATCGGGGTCGAGTTTGCTGGGACAGCAGTCTCCTCCACCTCTGCCTTTGGAGCGGGGATTGCACCCGCCGACGCAGACAAGATATCCCAAGTCCTCGTTGGGCTTAATACGGATTTGCAATGGAGCGAGGGGTCATACCGCGGATTCTTCACGTTGACGATCACTCCGAAGGAAGTGAATGCGACGTATTATGCTATGAGGAATATTAGTGCGTACTCATCATCTTTTGTCATCTTGTCCTCCAAGACTTTGATGGATGCGTGGCTGACGTTTGGGCACCTTCGTCTGAAAGGTAACCCGAACTTGGACGGGTTTGCGAGCGCGGTTTTCAATGTCAAAGCTGGTACGTATAAGGTTGTCGCCGTATACTGAAGCTCTCCTGACTGTTTCGTGTATCGATGTTAGGTGCCAATAAGTTGACGAGACCTGTCGCCGGAGGTTCTGTCCTCGCAGGCGTCTTAAAGAACAATGGCACGAGCCGCGGCTGAAGGTCGCTGTCGATCTATCAGGAAGGACTGGAAGGAGTTGCTCCAGCCTGAGAGGTAGTGCTGATGTACCGTACAATGTTCGACGAAAAATCGGAATATCATCTGAGAGTGAATGGTGCACAGCGAAATGAGATGTACTTGAGAACTTGAGACTTGGGTTGTATCTGACCATCTGCCTCAGTCCTAAAACCCACCACCATACTATTTAAGGCTCAACGTTACAAATCCAAGCATTCACACCGGGATTCATAGTCAAGCTACTCAAGTTTCACACAAAAGCATGTTTGAGAGACAAAAAGGAACGTAGCAATGATATCTAGAAAAAAATGCTCGTAATGTACAAAGTTGCGTAAATTATTTTACTGCTGTTCCACTACAACTAGCATGCAAGCGACAACAAGAGCTCATGATGATGATGATGATGGCAAGGGGGGAAAAGGGTCAGACACCAAGACCGTTTAGTCGACCTCCTCGACGCTAGGGCCCTCCTCACCGCCAGGAGCAGCGCCACCAGGGAAGCCACCAGGAGCAGCGCCGCCAGGGAATCCTCCCGGAGCACCACCAGCGCCGGCGTAGAGCTTCTGCATGATGGGGTTGGCGATGCCCTCGAGCTCCTTCTGGCGGTCCTCGTACTCCTCCTTGGACGCCTCCTGTGAGTTGTCGAGCCATGAGATGACGTCGTCGACGGCCTTCTTGAGCTTGTCCTTGTCGGCAGCGTCGAACTTGTCGGCGAGCTTGTCGTCGGTCAAGGTGTTGCGGAGGTTGTAAGCATACGACTCGAGACCGTTCTTGGCAGCGACACGAGCGGCGACAGCCTCATCCTCAGCTAGGAGAGAACAAGTCAGCAACAATTTTCAACCTCAATAGAAGAGCGAATCAAACTTACCCTTGTACTTCTCGGCCTCGGAGACCATACGCTCGATCTCCTCCTTCGACAGACGGCCCTTGTCGTTGGTGATGGTGATGCGGTTCGACTTGCCGGTCGTCTTGTCGGAGGCAGAGACGTTGAGGATACCGTTAGCGTCGATATCGAAGGTGACCTCAATTTGAGGAACACCACGGGGTGCAGGAGGAATGCCGGTGAGCTCGAACTTGCCGAGCAGGTTGTTGTCCTTCGTCCGCGCACGCTCACCCTCGTAGACCTGGATGAGGACACCAGGTTGGTTGTCGGAGTACGTCGAGAAGATCTCAGACTTCTTCGTCGGGACGGTGGTGTTACGCTTGATGAGAGGAGTCATGACACCACCAGCGGTCTCGATACCGAGTGACAGAGGAGCGACATCGAGGAGGAGCAAGTCTTGAGTCTTCTCAGAGGTATCGCCAGTGAGGATGGCAGCCTGGACGGCAGCACCGTATGCGACAGCCTCGTCGGGGTTGATGGACTTGCAAGGCTCCTTGCCGTTGAAGAAGTCGGAGACGAGCTTGACGATACGGGGGATACGAGTCGAACCACCGACAAGGACGATCTCGTGGACGTTGGACTTGTCGATCTTGGAGTCCCTGAGGACCTTCTCGACGGGCTCGAGAGTCGAGCGGAAGAGGTCTTGGCAGAGCTCCTCGAAACGTGCACGGGTAATCGAGGTGTAGAAGTCGATACCCTCGTAGAGGGAGTCGATCTCAATGGTGGTTTGAGTTGCGGACGAGAGGGTACGCTTGGCACGTTCGCAAGCGGTACGCAGACGACGGAGAGCACGGGGGTTGGACGAGATGTCTATATGGAAAGGTTAGCATCCCAGTTCAGAGAACCGACGGAAGCACGCGACTACTCACCCTTCTTGTGCTTCCTCTTGAATTCTTGGACGAAGTGGTTGACGAGACGGTTGTCGAAGTCCTCACCACCAAGGTGAGTATCACCAGCGGTAGCCTTGACCTCGAAGATACCCTCCTCGATGGTCAAGAGGGAGACATCGAAGGTACCTCCACCGAGATCGAAGATGAGGACGTTCCGCTCACCAGTGGCCTTCTTGTCAAGACCGTAGGCGATGGCGGCAGCGGTAGGCTCGTTGATGATACGGAGGACGTTGAGACCGGAGATGGTACCAGCGTCCTTGGTGGCTTGACGTTGCGAATCGTTGAAGTACGCAGGGACCGTGATGACGGCTTGCGTGACGGGAGCGCCGAGGTAAGATTCGGCGGTCTCCTTCATCTTGGTGAGGACCATTGCCGAGATCTCTTCGGGTGACTGTGAAAAGCAATGATGTAAGAATTTTTGAACCCAAGACGTCACTTGAGAAACTACTTACGAATTCCTTCTTCTCACCACGGTAGGTGACACGGATGTAAGGCTTGCCACCCTTGTCGAACACCTCGAAGGGATAGTGCTTGATATCTGCCTGCACCTCGGCGTCATCGAACTTGCGACCGATGAGACGCTTGGCGTCGAAGACAGTGTTGTGAGGGTTCATTGCGACCTGGTTCTTGGCGGCATCACCGATCAACCTCTCGTTGTCGCTGAAGGCGACGTATGAGGGGGTTGTCCGGTTACCCTGGTCGTTTGCAATGATTTCGACACGGTCATTTTGCCAGACACCAACGCAACTGTGCAAAGGGAACGTCAGGATGAGATCGAGAAACATCGCAAGCGAATTACTTACGAGTAGGTGGTGCCCAAGTCGATACCAACGGCTTTCGACATGGTGATTGTCGTCGATCAGGAGTTAGGGGAAAAGAGAAGAGAAAAGAGGAGTGTGTGGGTCGTAAAAGAGAAAGATCGTCAAGAAACTAAACTCTGAGGGGGCATGGTGCGCAGGGCCTCTGTTATATATCGCACTTTCATTCGGTGTGGTTCTAGCAGTTTCCGTCCAATTCGAGCCTCTTCCCCAAGAAGCCCATCACGCACGTGGTTCAGACGCCCGCTGGGGCACTTGGCCGGATGCGTCACCGAGCGTCTGCCGCCCTCTCGCAGGCTCGCCCGCCTTCTCTCCTTTTCTGCGCATCGCCGCGTCATCTTCCCGTCATCTGTTCTCGGCCATTCTCTCGGTGGGGTGCACGGTGACCAGCATTCTCTCTGCTTTCTTTGGGTCGTCGAAGATGGCTTTCTCATCCAGGATCTGCGACTGGTCAGCGTTGCCGCGTTTACAGTATTCAATCAGCAGGATCAGCACGACGCGTGTATCTAAATCACCATCTGTATTGTGCCGTACCAATTGTGCAGTGTGCGGACTCTTGCGGGCGCCGGGATTTGTGCTGGGCATCTTTGGGTTGCGCAACTTTGAATGAGTGTTCCGCGTAGACTGTTTTGTATTGAGAAGCTGCGCTGGAAATGTTATCGAGAAGCTGGAAATATACGGGCATGAGGCAGCGGCGCCAGCCATTCATATTGTTGATTCCCTTCATGAAGTTCACGTAACGAGGATAGGATCGCAAAGTATTCTGAGAAACACCGTATTCTAGTGCAAGCATGCGATAACCCAGTGAAAACCTAGCTCGACGCGACGCGACGCGTTCAGTCACGCGAGTGAGATGCCGGCGACTCGGCGAGCGCGGGCAGGCTCGGCGTGACTTCCCGAAAGGGGAGGCGACGAGTGGTGTCGGCGTCCAAAGTTTTTGGTCAATATTGGAAGAACAAGCGCGCGGTCATCGTCGTCAACTGTCATGTCCTCTCCAATCCCGCCAAAACCAGAGTCGTCCTCGTCGTCCTCGACGGCGTCCAACATCCCCGTTGTCTCGCAGGTCGCTGGGCTCTACAACCGCTTCCAGTCATGGCGCCAGTCGCTTGAGCTTCCCAACCCCGGCACTGTCGAGAACTTGCAGAAGGAAGTCAAGGGTACGTGTCTCTTTTGGTCATGTCTGCAAAAGCGACCGACGTGGACTGATTGCTGGACTATCTAGCCACACACTTGACAAATTTCTTCTTCGAGGGGGGACGGGCCGACCTCACCAAAGTGCTCTCTGCGAACCCGGCCTTCCAGGTCACACACTCGTTTGCTTTGGGTTCGCAGACGCAGCCCCCGTCATACAACTTTGGTGCTCTCTTTGCCAACAATAATGTATGTGCTTGACAGCTTACATAGTGTGCGTAATCACGAGCTCACAATTTGTAGGTCTTCCTGCAAGGTGGCATGGACAACGAGGGCAACCTGAACTCGCTGCGGTTCAACCAAGCTTGGTCGGAAAACAACGTCACGAAGGTTCAGGGTCAGGTTCGTAACATTGCCACTTTGCATCGAAGGGATCGACTCACAGGTGCTTTCATGACAGCTGTCTTCGCAAGTTGGACACAGTATGCTCCAGCTCGAGCACGACTACCTTGGTCGGGATTACTCCGTCAACTTCAAGGCGATCAACCCCCACCCTGCAGACTGGACGGGCATCTTCATCGGCAACTACCTCCAATCCGTCACTAAAAACATTGCCCTGGGCTTCGAGACCGTATACCAACGGCCGGACCCTACCATGGCCGAGACCAGCACCTCGCTATGCGCGAAATACACCAGCTCGGATAAGAACTGGATCGCGTCTGCGCAAGTGCAGGGCCAGGGCATATTGCAGGCGACGTACTGGCAGAAGCTAAGCGACAAGGTTGACGTGGCAGCCGATCTGCAGGTCCTCGCCGCCCCGACGCGGAGGGATGCGATCGCGACGGTGGGTGCCAAGTGGGATCTGAGAATGTCGACGTTCAGGGCGCAGTTGGATTCCACCGGTAAGGTGTCGGCGTTGCTCGAGCAGCGCTTCGCACCTTCGTTTTCCTTCATGGTTTCTGGAGAGATTGATCACTTCAAGGTGCCGTTATCTGTCCCTTCCATCTTGGCTTTGGGTTTGTAACTGATTCTGTTGCATTATCATTAGAACGCATCCAAGGTTGGCGTTGGTGTGAGCATTGAGAGTTCCAGCCTGACCCCTGAAGAGATGGGTTTGGTCCCTCAGCCCGGATTCCCTGCGCCTCCTCCCTGATCGCACATGAAGTATAGTATATATCGTAGACCTAATCTCCCTGTATGCGCCATGCATACATATTGCCCACTGTACCGGACAATTGATATTGTTGCTGGGACAGCTCCCCCACCCCTCCTGCATAGTGTCCTGCGCGCATCTTTGTTTAACCATTCTATCCAAAATGAATCTGATGCTTTCTGAGGAAAGAAAAACGCGATCTGCATGATTGGTGATGAGAATCGAATCGAGGTTCGAGGCAATTGGCAAGACAAAAAGTGGACCCTCCGAGAATCGAACTCGGGACCCTTGCATTGCTTAGCGATAACCACATAAGTACAAAGCTCTACCGATTGAGCTAAGGGTCCTTGCTATGAGGATGGTTTCGTATCTTTATGTCCAGTTACGTATGGCGAGTCGTGAAATGAAATCACGTTTTCCGCTCTAGACATTCACATCCACTCTTTCTTCCTCAACCGTTCCGTTCACAATGCGCAAAAATCTCGTACCTACTCGTCTACCTTGTTCCTCAGAGTGCGTAATCCAGACTACGGCCTTCAACCTGCCATCAGGCGAGCGAACCGTATCGGTCAAGTACTTCTCCACATTCACAGACGTCTGAGCATCCAACGCGGACGTAGGTTCTAAAGAACGAGAACACACGATCAGAAAGAGCTACTCGTCATGATAAGGTGGAATACTTGTAACGCTCACCATCCAGCAAGAGAATCTCTGCGCTTCTCATACCCACCGCAATCGCCAAAGCGATCCTTTGAGCCTCACCTCCGCTCAGATTTGTCCAACTGCGATCCCACAATTCCGCCTCGATCCCCCAAGACCGGGCGACACTGATAGGTTCTTCCTTGTCTACACCTGCCGAATCTGGGCTGTCATGTTTCTTCGGTTTGTGAGCGGCGAAGGTTGAGACAGTGTTTAGGAAGTCTCGAGGTGTCCCTGGGAGAAGTGAAGGACGTTGTGGGTTGTAGAGGACTCGTGTGCGGTAGTTGGGTATTCCTGTAAGATACGGCCAAGTTAGGCGGTTTACAAGTTCCGGTGAGTTGGAGATTAGTAGTTTGCACAAACCGTATTCCTTTGGTTCTCTAGCATGACAAACTATGCATAAGATATTGGATAACCCTGACCCGTCATGAAGCACTCACTTTCCCCTGAATAATATCTGCCCCTCGTATAAGTTAAGATGTGCAAGACATTTCAACAGCGTAGACTTTCTACGTTGTCCGCGGCCTCTCAACATTTCGTCTTTCTCAAGGACTGAGTATGACCGCTAGGACTTACCCAGATCCACTCTTCCCCTGCAAGATCAGCACGTCCCCCTCCCGGACTGTGAACTTGGCATTAGAGAAGATAGGTTGTCCAGGTGCTTTGAAGCACGCCAAGTCGCGGACTTCGAGGAGATCTTGAGGCATAATAATAGTCAAGCTCCAAGTTTGGCTGACAAGACTGCGCCAATGCGAGTGAGCGTAGGGTCGGGTGTTGTCAGGGTGTGCAAACAAGAAACAGTCGGTCCATCGTGCGGACGGTTCCTCTACCTCTATGTATGACGGTATGGCTGTCCGTTTCGGGAGAAACCACGCTTAACGCCTAAACACGATGTTACGCGGCAAAGCAGGTCACAGCGACGACGTTGGCCGGCATCTGAGCATTTCTTATGTATAGCGAGCAAAATCAGAACATAGGCAAGGTATCTGAACAGATAGGACGTACGTGTTTGGCCCTGCTCTAGCTAATATGTGTACGCCATTATCCGCAGACGGACAGTGTGGACGGCGCTTGTTGATCAACCTTACTTATACATATTAGAGCGATTTTAGAGAATATCATTTCCAGCAACCCCACCACTACGGGCAATGAAAAG
>JSYW01002565.1:0-14671 GCA_000787475.1 Lentinus polychrous
TGTATGCTCGCTTCGCTCGCAAATATTGCTCTTGAACGAGAACCTGGTACACTCAAGATCACCGCGTACCACATTTCAAAACTAGATCCACTGAACGTCCAGTTGCTCGATCCTCTCAGGTGTGACATAGCAAATCTAGTAGGACTGTCCTCACACTGTGCATGGGTTGGCCGCGATCTTCTACGATAACTGCTGGCTTCACTCTCCGTTCTGACTCGGAGATCCATCTCTCACGGCATCGTGCGGGACCTATAAAGTCGTTATGTCCCTTGATAGATGGACGCCTAGTCCTCGTGCCTCGGGTGTTGAGCTGAAACTCGCGCGCGTTCTCCGCAACTACGCACTATCACAGCTGGAGATTCCAAACACCGGTCCAATATGTGGACTTCCAACTGCCTCAGGTCTGACAGGATGCTTTCTCATGCACATGGAAGGATTCATATATAATGTTTGCTTGTTTCGTTGGTATCCTCCATCGGGTATTTGCCTCATTCTACTGACTGACTTGAGATTCCTCGCTACTCTCCTACCAGCATGACATCCGCCGAAGTGCAGCAACACCTTGTCCAGACCATTGCCCACGTCGACGAGAAGAATTCTTCCATCTTTGGTCAAGCAGCCAATGGTACGTCTCGTGCTGTTTTCACAATAGGCTTTCAAAAGCTGACTTGCAGTCTATGCTGTAGCTTTGGCTATCAACGACGCCACCCTCGTATTGGACGACGATGTGTCTGTTGAGAAAGAGAAATCAGACTTGGCCAGATATATCGAGGTCCGTCTACGCTTCATGCGAAACTGTCCGCTCTGCACTGGCTTACCCCTCATCGTCGTACAGAGACTCAGAGCTCAGAGTGATGGAGATGGGCCAGTTGATAATCCACCTTGCGTGATCCTTTAGTAGTAGATTGACTGGACCCTCTGGTTGGTCCTCCAGTGACCCGCAAGTGACCCGCAATAGTAGACGCATACGCGAACGTTTTGCAACGTTGACTCCATACACTGCTGGCTATGTCCATGCTGGCTGGGACGACTGGCGTCCAATGCTCACTCATTGTGCGCTATAACGTCGACGTACGCTCATCAACATGTTTTCATCCGCAGGTCTGATTGCCTCAAATCATCACCCAACCAATATAACTGGCACATTCTATTCCGCGCGTGGAAGCCCTCGAACCATACGATGATTTGTCTTGATGGGTACTATATGTATCATCATGCTAGAATGAGTTGATAAGTTCTCGTGTAAGTTGCTCGTCGTCATTGTGTGTTGTTCGCTATCGCTAGTCGGGTGTGCTCGTCTCCTCGAAAGCCTCACCATGATATTTGCGCTTTATTACATCATGATGAAGTTGTACTGGGTCAAGGTGAAACTCATGAACTCGTCAGGCAACCATTGAAATACAACTTGAACTCTGCGAATGCAATTCCGTTGCGATGAGTAGCAAAGGCTTCCAAGGAGCTCTATTTTTCTCAGAGTCACAAATCGTACCGTGACGCGATCACGTGCAGGGCACGAAACTGAAACGCGTTACGCAGACTCAGACTGAACGGTACTTAGGCGCCGATTTGAACTGCAAGCCCATTGTGCTCTCGTTTAGGCAGTACGCTCTGACTCATCTCCATGTGAAAAGGCTGAATTGTTCAAGCGGAATTGAACCACCGGTGTATATCAGCAAACGTGTATGCTCCCTCTTTCTCTTTACTACCATCCTGCGCTTAGTCTGGCTTCAGCCTCCTTTCCTCGGACTCCTCCCCGTCCCATTACGGGGAGTCGCCGCACACAAACTCGCCGAATTTACGCCTCAAGCTGCGTACCAGGACGGACACACTCGGCACAATTAGAAATAATCCGATAGAGAAACAATCCGTCCTACGCACGTACGAGAAATGTCGAGACTCTTTGCTGGCCCTATGCCCGTCAAGGATTGGCTCTTCAGATTCATTCTGCAACGGATTTGCTCCGATCCTGACTCCCTCACTGCCCCCACCACCAACTTCACCAATGTTCCAAATGGCAAAGGTACCGAAAAGCTGATGTATGATCCCTTTGTGAGTTCTACCTACTTCCCCTCCATTGCAGAGTCTTGACCCGACCATTGTCCGACGCGCAGTGCAACTCTCTCGAGGAGAGTGGTGCCTTTGGGGAGTATATCCTGGTGAACTCCTCAGATCTACAAAGCGCGTTGCTTGCCGATGGGAGAAGCAAATCTCCTGGTGCGATGCTCCTGCGGAACTCGGACATGAAGAAGAAGAAACTGCCAGATAAACCCTGGTCTCTGTGCGAGGTACTGGTTGAATTCAAGTCAGAGAATCTCCAGGACGGGTTCGACGATTGTGCCGAATGCGCGAACTTCGAAAGAAACACAGATGCAGGCAAGGAGACCCGAGCGCAGCTCATCGACCATACCGCCGCCCTGATGTCGTGTCAACAACGGTGCTTCATGTTCATGGTGGAGATCTGCGGAAAATTTGCCCGTTTCTTGCGCTGGGATCGCTCAGGTTGTGTTGTCTCGGAGGCATTCAACTTCCACGAGCACCCAGAACTCCTGGCTCTCTTTTTCTTCGGTTTTTCCCAGTTGAGCCCCGAGCAGCAAGGTCACGACCCAACCGCACGGTTGGCAGCACCAGAGGATGGAACATTGCTCAACGATGCCGTCCAGGAATTTGTTGATACTTCCCTAGGAGATGGCCGCAATGTCTCTTACATGCGCCGGGTGCTGGATGAGGACTATGCCCCATATCGCGTGACGATTGGAAAGGGCGAGGATCAGTTCGAAGTCATCATTGGGAAACCATTCTTCGAGGGTCGCTCTGCCTGCGGTCGTGGTACCCGTGTTTATGCTGCATATGATCCCAAACGAGAAGAGTTGCTATGCCTCAAGGATTCCTGGCGTAATAACAGCGAAGGCGTACAGACGGAGAAAGAACTCTACGAACACCTCAACAGTGCAAACACTCCCCACATTGCTACCAATGTATTCATCGATGATGTCGAACACCTTTCTACCGTTGGGCAAGGGGACCGGGGCAAGGCCGAATCGTCTTGCGGCGAATACGTGAAGCAGCGCACCAGTAACCAAGAGCTGTCTCGCCAGGGTGATCATGCGCCAAGATGGAGGAAGGAATGCCTGGAATTCCGAGAGCTAGTTCACTGCCGAATGGTTCAAGGTCTCGCACTACCTTTGCACGCCGCGAGGAACTCTAAGGAAATAGTTATTGCAATTCGCAACGCAGTTGAATGTGAGTCAGCACCTCCTCGTCGACCTCTGCGCCCCTCAGTAACATGTTGTGCAATTGTAGGCATATACGCGGCTTGGGATCTGAAGACGTGTCATCGAGATGTCAGTATCGGTAATATCTTGATTGATCCCAATAACGGTGGATTCTTGAACGACTGGGACCATTCCAGACGTTACGATGACCTTTCCAAGAGAGCACAGGAGTCTCGCACCGTACGTCTATGCTTCGGTAGCTATCCATAGCTTTTCTAACCCTATAAACGCAGGGCACCTGGCAGTTTCTGTCTATTGACCTCCTCAAAAGGCCGGAAAAGCCGCATGAGGTCCATGATGACCTTGAGTCGGCATTCTGGGTGCTTCTATATATCTCGTTGCACCATGTCAAACATGATACCAAGAAGTTCAACTGGCTAGTGTTCGATGAAGTCAAGTTCCGCGGAGATTCTGACCAAGCATATGGCGGCTCGGCAAAACATTCCTTTCTTTTCCACAAAGATTATAGCGCACTCTCATGGGATTGCAGCCCGCTCACCAAGTTGGTGCACCAGCTTGCTTCACTCTTCAGGGACTACACTGGAGTGAAGTCCGTGATGGAGTTCGGAATCGACTGCCAGGCTGCGCACGTCAGATTGTATGATGACATTGGAAGAAACAGAGAAGTGTTGCGTCTTCTTGATGAAGCGTTGAAGGATCCAGATTGGTTAGAACATGATGTGGTCGGCAACCAATTCCCTCGCATCGCCACTCCTGACAACCAAGTCATGGGTGACGAAGACGCAGACGATGATGAGGAGAAGGAGGACCGGGCCATCACTAGTGGTCCGATAGATCCCAGCCGACCCAACGACCCTACCCCTACCCAGCCACCCGTACCTACGCCTGCCGCCCCACGTGCACGCATCGCTCGCAGTACATCGAAACGCACGAGGCCCGTTCTAGATGATACCACGCATAACACTGACGCAGACGCGACGGTCGAACCAACTTCCCGTCCCTCCAAAAGGGCGAAAACCAGCCGGCAGCCTTCTGCAAATGGGCCAACTCGTCCGGTAACCCGCTCGCAGTCCCGCGGTCAAGCTCTAGGTGGACATGCGTCCAGACATAGGGGAGGACTCCGTCACGGCCGTCAGCGTACCGCTGAAAGCGGCCCAAGTCGTCCGGTGACTCGTTCGCAGACTCAGCCCAGGCGAAGCGAACGGCTACATCGGAAGGTGGGGTCCAAGGCAAAGTGAGTACTGAGCGGTGGGCAGGCATTATACGCAAGGAGGAAAATGATCATGAGACGATCCGGCTCACTACTAACACTAGACCACCGACGGTCGCTAGTTTTTAGTCTTGTTCCTTCGTTATATATTCTATTTTCCGGATTTGCAGTACTAGTGGAAATCGGACGGGGAACTCTGTTTCAAGACATTCCGAAGTTGACAGATTCGTCCGACATCCATGATACTCCTCGCCAATCTTGAGCTTGAGCTTGGGTTATGACGAATATGAACTTTCACGACCTCCCCGCCCAATTGCAAGGCCTCGCGGTGCCATCCTCGATACGTTCCACAATCGGCAGAGAATAAGAATAATGCTAACATATTTACGAGGTATAAGGATATCATGATGTTAAAGAATACACAGAGACGGCTCCAATGAAAACCGTAAAAGGAGTAGAGTACAAAGCAATACTACTAATGCAAGAATTGATGCTGGCGCCAAGAACATCAACCTTACCGCATCACATTCGTACTCGTCGATGCATGCGAATTCGCGAACTCCCCCGCAGGCGTATCTGTGGTGGTGCTGACAGCTCGACTAGGGGAAGACACTACCAAGGACCTAGGCTCCAAATGAAACCTCTGTTTGGCCTGCGCCGCTTTCTTCCTCAACCGGTCCTTACATTTATCGCACATTGCGCCTTCAGAGTGAACGTGTCGATGACAAGTCTTGTTCACGCAGCTCTGTGAATTGGGTTCTTGCGTGAGCGAGCTCGTTCATGCAGAGGATGAATATGTATACGCACGAATTTCTTGGGCGATGTCGCCGTCTGTTGAGACCCTTGCGACGTACCACTTACACCCGTACCAGCTGCAATGGCAGAAACAGCAGCGGCAAACTGCTCGCTCGAAATCTGGATTCCAGTATCACCCGCACTCGCACCACGAACAACTTCTTGCCGCTTACTCGCACTTCCCACATTCGCATTCGCATTCGCACTCGTATCACCACTTCCATTTCCACTCCCATTAGCCTGCTGCTCACTCGTTCGTCTCCGCTTTTGACTGAGGCTCTCATGGAGCGTCTCCCCAGTCCTAGCTGAGAAAGTCATCCTAATACCTTCATCTTGAGGTCCCGCAGTAGACCTATTACCAGCTCCGCGAGGTCGAGAGGCGAACATGGAGTACATCGTTGAAGGGTCCGGCGGCGGAGGCGGCGGCATCATGGGAGAAGACTGGCTCGGAGCGGGAGGAGTGGTCGTGTTTATTGGAGGCGAGGAAGAGGAGGCGGCGGGTGCAGTTGGTGTGGTATTAGAGGGAGTCGCCGTTCGGGTGGCCGCTGCTGCACTTGAAGCTGCTGCTGATTGCAGTGAAGGCATTGGATAAGGTGCAGACGTGGATGCAGATGCAGAGGTAGACGAAGACGAAGGCTGTGGCTGCGGGTGATCTTGAGGGTGCGGTTGCGGTTGCGATGAAGGCTGTGATTGGACTTGTGGTTGAGACTGAGCCTGAGGTGGGGGAGGCATAGGTGGGGGAGGATAGGGCTGGCCATACATCTGAGGAGGGTAGGGATACGCATAAGGATACGGAGGAGGCTGATACATCTGTGAAGGCGCATATGGGTCTCGAGAATACATCGGCGCACTCGGCGGGTACGGATATCGAGCACCAGGATATGCTGGCATGGCATATGGGGGAGGCATATAATAGGGGACTTGATAGTGTGGCTGGATGTGAGACGACGGCGCCATCGTCCCAGGTGGATGCATCTGAACTGTCTCAGCTGGAATGGCAGGAGCAGTGGTGGCAGAAGCCGTAGTGTTATCCGCTGTCGCCTTTGCCTTGCGTTTAGATTTCTTCTTGGCTGGCGGTCGCGCAGTGGTGTTGCTCGAAGCTGGAGCCGGAGGTGTGTTAGATTGACCCGCAGTGGATGCATTCGCAGAAGGTTCAGGCTGAGTTATATTGTTTTCCTCAGCCCTCGAAGGCTGAGCTTCTTGATATGTTTCTTGTGCGTTGCTCAACTCGGCCGAGAGAATAAACGACAATGACGTCTGGCCAGCAAGAGATTGCATATCAGTCATCAGGACCTGTATTCGATAGTACAAATGATCCCTACCGGAGATGTGTCGTTCTGTTCGGCGAAAACTGGGTCCATGAAAACCAACTGTTGAGATGACCCCGTATTGGCTTCTGCATGTTGAGTTCCAGACGGACCCGCAACATTGTCATGGCCGTTGTCCACTGTCGAAGCCTGAGCGGAGCGCTTCGTTGCGCTACTACCACTCTTCTTGCCCTTCTTCTTCGCTTTGGTCAGATTCCCAAGATCCGGTGGCGTTTTCGGTCTCGGGGGAAGGGGATCGACAGGAACACCACTTTCCCGCAAAGCTTTAATCCTTCGTGCGCTGCGATCCCGAGCGCGACAAGAGTCACACATCTTCCAGGGATTATTGGGCGACAGTAAGTTACAGCAGGCTTTGACTGAGCACACATGATTCGTTCGTCGCGAACCTCGGGCTGCGGGAGGTAGGCCTGAGCCAGGTTCACCCTCGGCTTGGATCTGAAAGAGAATGTCAACGTCCTGAATGACCATGTCCTGCAAGTTGAACCAACCTGTCCTTCGGTATACGGTGTAGTATCATCTTCGTCCGACTCTTCCTCATCTCCAAACAGACTATCTTCCCTCATAGCCGCTTCCCTTTGAGCATTGAGAGCGTTCACGGCGCTCACAGCGG
This sequence comes from Lentinus polychrous, assembly GCA_000787475.1. Classification (NCBI taxonomy): domain Eukaryota; kingdom Fungi; phylum Basidiomycota; class Agaricomycetes; order Polyporales; family Polyporaceae; genus Lentinus; species Lentinus polychrous. The sequence continues at coordinate 7,177 of JSYW01002565.1, forward strand.
CTGCCCAACTTTCAAATGCGACAGCTTTGCTCTCTTTATCTCTAACCCTCTTCAGTTTGCTATGATGCCGATTCTGAATGCGATGACGTTCACATCGCAAGTATGGATAGTTCCCCGGAAGAACTTCTCGACAATGCGATACAGTGCACATTCGCGGTGCGGGAGGAGAAGCACCCTGGGAATACGTCGAGCGAGCCTCGCTGTCCGGCTGGAAGTGCTGCCAATCGCCAGTGTCATCTGGAAGGGGCTGCAAATACAACAACAGTTTAGCATCGATAACCTTCTGATGAACCCCCATGTTGGCCTACCGGTAGTCCTTGTTCTGTACGACGTTTGTCTTCCTCCTCGCGCAGCTTCTGCAACTCTTCCACGGCGGCCTGTTTCTCGCGTTTCCATTTCGCACGTTTCGTCGTGCCATAATGACGGTACCTGTTCCTGCAAGGCTCGCACATCTTGAAGAAAGAGTCGCCAGGTATGATCGCTTTGCACCCTTTGATAGAGCAGTACCTGTGAGGAAGTGAAGCGCCACCAATATCCCCCACTCCCGCAGACATTCCATCCGCAGAATCGGCGCCGTTCTGGTCGACATGTTGAGGAGTATGTTGCTGCTGAAGAGGGCTTTGGCTTTGGAATGGGGAGTCAGAATGCGCATGGTCCAACGGAGGCTGAGGAGGTCCTGCTTGCGGATGCGATTGCTCTTGCGGCACATGTAGCGGCGGCGGCGGAGAGGAATAAGTATATGAGTGGTGAATGTCCGGTTGCTCTTGCCGTTGGTGACGCTGCAGTGGTTGTTGGGACTGTGGTATAGGTAGATGTAATGCTCGAGCCAACTCCGAGCTCGAATCATGAGAGTACGAAGGAGTGAAACTATAGTTGTGTTGTGTGTAAGATACCGATGGCTGCGGGGCATTATGAGAGACCAGTCTCGGATCAATCACATTATGGTCCCAGTTTGTGGCGGTCAAGGGAAACTGGGAAGGGGCTGGTTCGGGTGCTGGGGTGGCTGCTGGGACAGGGGGTGGTGCTGGGGCAGGAGCAGGCGCAACTTCCGGTGTTGGTACGGGTGGTGGTGCTGGTCTTGGTGGCGACTAGAGTAGGGTATTAGCAAAAGAAGCCACCATTCCTGAAAGATCATACCAGTGCCGGAGGAAGCTGAGGTGAAGGGGGTGCAGGCGAGTGCTCGTGCTCCTCGCGATCAGGAGGCATCCAGGCAACATGGCCGACCTGACCCCCCATGGCCATCTTTTCGGCCTTCCTCTTCGCCCGCTTTGTGGAGGCGTAAATGCGATGTCTGCTGCGACAGTTCTCGCACATCTTCTGCTGGTACTCGGGCGGAAGCATAGCAGAACATCCCCTCACGGAACACGGTCGGTCAGGAATCTTGATTGACTGAATGTCGAGCACATTGTGCGCAGCTTGCTCAGGGGTGTGCTGGACTTGATGTTGGTATGGGTTTGGATCTGCGGGTGGTGGTGGGATATGGTGAGAGTAATACTCTCTGGTCATTCTTGCCAGACGTCGCCTCGGGACCAGTCCTCGGTGGATGGGTTAGTCTTTGGGCAAGCGGCGCAGGCAGACTCTGATGGGCAGATAAGGTTCACCCGTCTGGTGGTCATGTCCTCTTATAGCAGCCATTCTCATTCAACATCTTCAGCATCTTCCGCCTTGTTACTGTCAGAATACAACACACATAGATGGTAGCATCCGTCATCTGCACAAGTGGCTTTCGGACGAGACCTTACGCAACAACGACGGTGGCACAGTTGTCTGGTCGGACCTGCCGTGAAATGCCGCACAAGCGCCATACCAGACTGTGGTCTCAAGTTTCGGAAGCTGGACTCTTTGGGTGAACCAGCAGTATGTAAGCGTCTCACTACGACGTGGTGCTTTGCTTCTCTCGTCGTGATGAGGTGAATACTGCGTAGTCGTGTAACGAAGAAAAAGCAAGGTGAAACCAAGCTGAACCACTTCGAACTCAGACGATCCCCATGTGGATGCCGTGACACGTGCCGTTGGCATGAGAGTCTGGTTTCCTGACGGTTCGTCGCTTCCTCTTGTCGCCAACTTCAACTTCGTACCACCAAGGTGAGCCTTGCACGCGTACGCACGCCTGAACTTGACTCAATGATACTCTAGGACACCTTTCGCTGACGCACACTATCACTGGCTATGGGCTACTTCATGTTTCCACCCCGTCCTCCTACACCCGATGAACTGCCCGAGCTTGATCAACTTCGACACATTACAGGCTTTACCAACGAAATTCTGACGGATAATGTGCCACCACTCGAACATAATGACGCTGCTGCGTCTAAACCTGATAGCTTTTTGGACGCGGGAAATGACAAAGAAAACGAGATTCCCGCACACCAACGCCATTTTGAAGAACTGCGTCGCAAACGTATCGAGCGCGAACGCGAAGAAATCTTGAAATCTGAATTAGCCTGGGTCCGCTCAGGCGGCGTACTCCGTGACGAGTTCGGCCGCCGCGACAAGGCGCGGATGGAATTCTTGCAGGCAGAAATCAAGCGACAGGATGCAGAGGCTGCCATCCTCCGTCGTTGGAATACATACGAACATCGATGGCGGGACCTCTCCTCCCCTTCTGATGCACCTGTCACTTGGGATGATATCCCTTGGCCTGTGAACGACCCTCCGCGAGCGATAGAAGACCTTCGACGTGACGCCATCGAGAACTTCATCTTTGCTACGTTTGAGATTCGCGGTGCTGAAGGGTCGCGACGCGATAGGATACGATCGTCTCTGTTACGCTGGCATCCTGATAAGGTCTCCATGATTCTGTCCAGAGTGGTTGAAGAGGATCAGCCTCGGGTGGCGGAGGGAATCAATACTGTGTTCAGGTGCCTGAAAGACCTGCAGGATGTCGAGAAGCAGAGTTCATAGCTCCACGCTCGGACAGTTTTTTATACCCTTATCCCTCTCACAATGTGTTCGCGTTCCAATGGACTTGTTTGCTGCCTCACGGTTCTGTATTCAATTTACTTGTACAATAACGTCTATACATCTGTACAGTGCGTCGTGCGTAACACGGAGGCGAGTATATTGCAATATATACGAGTCGATACTAAAGCCATTTCCCTCTGTTGATGGGACCATCTCAACGCTACGTTCTCTATGGTCCTTGACAAGCGTTCGAGTGAGTACTTATATGGGCTCAGATGACAGTGGATCTCGTAATATGCAAAGTGGTATTCTGCTGGAGACCTTGTAAGTCCTTATCCGATGCGTGTTATATATACTGTACCTGCTTCACGGCAATATTTCTAGATCTAAAGACTTCCACGCACCCATGTCGTTCCATCCCACTCCTCGCACGAGGCCTGCATCCATACATCCAAGTCCTCCATAGCAATCTCGCTGATATCCTTCCATTCAACACCCCCTTGGCGAGGACGTAGCCTATCCAAAGTGGTGATCTCGAATCTATCTCCTGCCCATGGACCTCTCCCGGTACCAGAATAGCTCAGATGGCGGCCTTCGGGCACGCCCAGTGGGTTGGTATCCGACCAGGAAGTCCTGATAACCAGCAGGTCTCCAACAGAAATGCGGAGTCCATCGCCTATGCGTGGTCCATTGGCCCACCTGGGTTCGACCTCCACGCAGTTGAAATCAACCAGGGCTTCAAGGCGGATGTACTCGGCCTTGGTGAGGTTTGAGAGGACCCAGTTTGTGTACGGCTGATCGTAATCATGAAGAGGCCTGGATAGGTCATCAACGTAGGCCTTGAGCTTCGGGTGCGCAGGGAAGTATTGAGATAGACGGGAACTTGGGCTCGGAGGATATAGTTGCCAGTGAGGTATTCCCAGTCTTTCGAGAACGTCGTACCTCAACATCTGGATTGTGAACCGTGGCGGAGGCGGCCGATACTTCGTAGTATTGCCTGATCTCAGCAGGAAGTCGACTAAGGAATACCATTCTACTGCTTGCATGTCCTTCATCTCGTTTTCAGTGAAGACGTCTTGCGGGATCGGTCCTGCAACATCGTGGTAGCTGTCAACGAAGATGAGGCGATCACCGGCCCAAGGTGATGCATAACGCATGTACGCTCGTTGAATCGAGGGGTACGCCAATTCCGCGAGGTAGGAATTGGTGAGTGCAAGGGAGATAGCCCACAATAAATGGAGCTCATTATCATGGGGATAGTATAGGCGTGGCGGAATGGCGGCCTCTATGATCAGCAGGAGGATCTCGTCAGGAAAGACCCTAAGGCGTCCAAGGCCGTCTTTAGGAGGGCGACGGCGACCATGGTCAGGATGCCTGCGGATGAGTGTGAGTTGGGTACGACCTGGGACAATTCTAGGCGTAATAAGTACTTACAACCATGATGTATGCAGCCTGAATCCGGTAGGACGTGCCAGTAGATATACCATGTCTCGAAAGTCTTCAAACATAGTCTCAACTAGCTTTGCGCCACCGCTCCCCTCACGGGTATCGATGTTTACTCTGTGAGTATTGCGGTGAGTTACATAGCTTCGTTGAATGGAATGAGGAATAGACATACAAGGACCATTCTGTTGACATCCTCTTGCTTTGAGTTATCTCAGTCCAAGCTTGTCTGAAGCCTCGTCGTCGTCGCAGTCCAAGTTGAACTTTGAATTGACTTTGTCTCACTTATTATGTCTCAATCCGTCGGCACGTGTTTTACCACGCGGTAAGTATCTGTACACGTGATCGCGTCGCGTGAATCGGAGACTGAGACAGTGAGACTCGAGTCAAATTCATTCAGACTGGCCTGTACGTGAGTGATTGGATCATGGTGGTTGCATTCGAGTCTTATGGTACAACGTATATACATCATTCGTTACGCATGTTTCCCTGACTAACTGCCTACTATATACGAACCCGCGACATATTTCTCGTGCCAAGAAAACAAGAAGTTATGCAGACAATTCATGACTTTGCAACTATCAAACGGGTCGGCAGTAGCTCTGCTTTGAGCGACGCCAATTTTTCGGGGAACGAGATCGTAGGATGTCCCTCTCTGAAAGCGGAGCATTTCCAGAGGCGAAGCTCCTCCAGCGGGATCGCGCGCGACAGAGCCAAAAGCTCCTTCTGCAATATGTCAAAGTCCTCCACGACATCAGTATGACCCCTTCGTATCACGTTATCGCCGAACGCCAGCTTGGCTAGCTTGGTACGCTGTTCCCCTTTTTCTTCGCCCTCCTTTGGAGCTCCCGATGACACCAATGCCTCGCGTAGGAGAGGGATGAATGGGAGTAGTGGAGAAGAACTCTCCACCGAGAGCTTCCTCAATCCCTTGTACCGTGCTACGACAGTAGCAAGAGTGCGCCAATGTGGCAACAGCTGCTCCGCCGCGACTGGATTTCCACTTCCAAAGCGTTCAAGCTCCCCCATCACCGCAAGCAGGAGAGTCCTGACACGAGATGAACGGAAGAGAGACGTTGTTCGTGAAAGGATCTGAATCAGCTCAGGTGTGCGCCCCTGACCCTGGTAATCGGTATGTCCCACCCGGATGAACAAATGTGGCTTGGTAGCGTACTCGTCGTTTTCCAGACAGCAACCTGCCGGCCAGCAACCTGCGGGGTACGCTTCCGCCCATCCGGCAATGCAAGTTGCGACACATGAACTCGCCACAGATACGGCTCGTAGTGACTTCATCATCGCCTGCATTGACACGCCTGAGACTAACGACTTCATGGTACCAGTGACAGATTTGGCTGCTGCGTTGCATTCAATGTGAATCCGCGTGGCTGTTTCATACGGGATGCGAGAGCAAAGGTCGGCGAAGGATGAAGGGCTTAGCCTGTTGTCTATGAGCCTGAATCGTCGTAATTTATGCAGCTTGATGGTCCGTGCTGGTACCGATCCTGCCGACGCGGACTCGGGATGAACTCGAATGGGGCAATGTTCAAGTGAGAGATCTTCCATCTCTGGGCAACGTTCCAAGATATCTTGGAGAACATCGAGTGTCAACTCCTTTGCCTTGGAAGTACCCGACCACGAAGAGAACTCCAGGTTTAAGGTACTCAAACCCGAGAATACAGGTGATGTCCATGGGATGTGTACGTCGCAGAGGTCCAAGCATCGTAGCTTGGGGCAGGGCTGTCCATGAGTGGTTTCCCCCAGGTTGAAGTGATACGGAATTCCTCCGGTATTTCGTAGTCGCACCACTTGTAGTCGTTCGAGCCGTGATAGGGGGGAGAAGACGGAAGCAATCATTGGGATGATAATTTGCATATTGCCCTCCAGCTCGATCACATTGAACTGGAAATCCCGAGATGCCAGCTGACCTGCGAAGCTCCAAGAGACATCGGGGATATCTTCCTCCTCCTCGTCAAATTCATCGCATCCACAGTACTCCTCGTCCTCGGAGTCGGAGCAGCAGCAATGCGGACTTATGGGCTCAGGGTCCTTCGCTTTGAAGTACATTCGCAAGCTGTGATTCTGTGCTCTGGCAAGGCACAGCTGTGCGTATCCGCCATCTGACAAATCTATCGTGGACCAGCATGCAGCTGCATGCAATACGATCTGTCGCCACCGGCTGCACACCCTAGAAATCGTCAAAGCAGACTGCGGGTCGCGATAACGACCCGATTCATCGTCCATTTCTGTCGCAGCATCGACCGTCAGCTTGAATATGATCGCGAGGACATCATCCGGGAGCATTTTGTTGATTGGGGCAAGAACATTGTTGCGATGGAGGCGAAGTCTGTTGATGTAGGCGAAGCTGCGGTTGATCTCCTGGTCAACCCAAGAGAGGGCAGTTTGGGCGTCGGTTGCCCCCGTCACGGACAAGAGAGAGGATACTTTGTCATCCTCGTACAGCGTCGGCAGCGGTGGGTCCGCTATAGTAGCGGTACTATCGTTTTCGGAGGATTGTGGCATCTCGGTTTACTGTTAATGGTCACCGTTCCTTTACCCGAACGTGACCTGAGACGCATGATGCGCATATAGTAAAGTTAATTAGTACTGTAGTTCGTGCAAAATACCAGGATGCCAGAGATGCGAACCTGTAAGACGTGATGAGCACAGAGTATCCTGACCCGCCAAGGTTCCACTCCAGAAGTTGTCCTACTTCGGCAAAGACTCTAGAGCTACTATGAATTATCACGGAAAGGTGCGATGGCAGCATACCGCGAAGTTTTTGCCAGTGCTCAAAACCAACTCAGAGTCAATGACTCAGTTCCGATTGGGGGATCGGCTTGAGAAAGATGGTGCTATTAGGTTGCGATATCTCTTCCAGCACTGGCCCAATCGCCTTTCAATGTTCAACGACCGGCTCTGGGCACAGTGGGCAGTGAGCAGATTTAAGACAAACACAATCCGAGTTATGCGAATTGGGCATCCGACCACGTGATGTGTAACACGTCGCGGACTTCTTGACTGAGCTTCGCGAACGCTGACGCCCTCTTTTCCTTTTGTTACTCACTTATCCATATATCATATCATTGCTTGGTCCCAGATTTCAGGCCTCAGGCTCCTACGGTAAGTGCACCTCTCGTTGAGCTCAACT
>JSYW01002566.1:0-21298 GCA_000787475.1 Lentinus polychrous
CTGGGGCAATTGGCTATTATGACCCAAAGTAGGTTTTTTACAGGTGTTTATGTGCCGCTCTTCTCACCCCACGGTCGCATCGCATAGTTCGAATTGGAGGAGAGTGGGTTCCCGGAGAAGGCTGTATTCCCGCCGAAGTTCCGAATCAATTCGTCGCAGCCCTACACTTCTACCCCATGGGATTCGACCTCATCGTATTGGTTCTGGCCGTATGGAAACTCAGAGCACTCTCCGCAAGAACATTCCTACTATCGCACCTTGGTCCGCTGCTCATACGAGACGGGCTTATATACTTTATCATCTCGTGCGTGTTGTTTCCATTCCTGCGGGACGGTTGCTTATTTTCGCATCAATACAGGCTATCGGTCAACATCGTTGTTGCGGTCTTCGAGATACTCAACCTGAACCCCTTCATGAATTCAATTGGCAACATACCTGCTGCTATGGCGATGTCGGTAAGTCAAAGCTAGAGCTAGAGCTAGTCGCTGTGCGACTGTACGACTTACACACCGTGTTACAGGTCGCTGCAACGAGAGTAGTCCGGAATCTGTACATGCAAGTCGGTGAACATGGACATATCTTTACCACGTACGTATAATGTGCTATATGCCCATGGTTTGCTTCTGATGACTCATCTACATGTAGACCAAGGCAACAGGATCCGAGTACTACTAGAGCGGAGTTTACTACCAATGTCGTCTCCATTGGAGGTAACCTCTCTATCGGACCATCAGATGGATCCAATCGAACGGTGAGTCCAATAGAGCTGCAATGCGAACGCAACAAACCTCATCTTCTCCTTTGGATCAGACATTACCGTTGCCTGTATCAAGCAAGTTCTGATGGAACCTCTGCCCTACGCAATGTATTGAAAATAGGCTACTGCAAGTAGATATGGTATAGAAAAGATGTATTATTAGAGATACCCTTCGGCAAGTCAGCTTGCTTCATGCGGTGACACTTTGTTTGATATACCAACCTGGTCCAACCACAGGCAGTACTGAACGTGCGCGCGTGAGCAGTAAAGCACTCTACTCCTTTACCTCGAGTCTGCGAGTCTCGAAATATGACCCAGTCAATGTACCATCCCGCGAGCAAAGAGGATGGCAACAAACAAGATATACTACATTCTCTGGGAATTATACATATACTTTTTTACATTCGATCCACATTAACTTCTAAATCTGTCTACTTTTTGTTCGTTTCGTTTGCATAACAAATCATCATTGCATAAGTCCATTTTGCGAAGTGTCCTTTGCTAAACTGCACTCAATTTTTGGAACCCTTGACTTGTCCGCTCAGCCCATAACGCTTGCGAGCAATGCCATGCGAATCTGCAAAAGATGTGAGCAATCAGGAAATGGTCCAAATGCAAGACTAACAGCTACTCACGAAGAGGCCGTAACGCATCTGACGGAAGTACACCGCCCTGCGAGAGTCGAAGTCCACCTCGGGATCAATTTCTGAACAAGAAGTTAGCGTTCGGGTCTGACTAGTTTATTGAACGAACATACCAGTGACCCTTGGCAAAGGATGCATGACAATCATGTCCGGCTTCGCTCTTGCCAGAAGTGCATGGTCAACTCGGTAAGCATCTTTGACAGAAAGCCATTCCGCTTCACTGTTGAAACGTTCCTTCTGCACGCGAGTCACGTAAAGAACGTCGGTGTCAGCGAGCACCTCTTCCAATGACTCAGTTTGGTAGACTTGAACGCCTGCCTTGCGCGCCGCAGAGACGACGCTAGCCGGCATGGAAAGTGATGCAGGTGAGACGAAGTTGAGGCGAACCGAGTACATGCACAGGAGCGTGACGAGACTGTGAACCGTACGACCGTTCTTTAGGTCGCCAAGAAGGGTGATGGTACGTCCGTTGACGGTTCCAAGCTCGGACCGAATCGTGTAGACATCAAGGAGGGCCTAAGAAAATTGGTAAATGATACGGCGCATCAATGAAGGGTTATTGGATTACCTGGGTGGGATGTTCACCGATACCATCTCCAGCGTTGATGACAGGGATGGGAGAATACTTGGCGGCAAGTTGCGAGCTGCCAACGTCAGGATGACGGATCACGATACCGTCCGCATAGCAACCCAGAGTCCGGATGGTATCAGGCAGAGTTTCGCCCTTCAACACAGATGATGAATCAACGATGACATTGACCACCTCGCCACCGCATCGCTTCATAGCAGCATCAAACGAGGAGCTGGTACGAGTGGAAGGCTCGTAGAATAGCGTGCAAAGCACCTTGCCCTTGAGGATGTCGAGGGTACCATTACGCTCCACTTGAAGCTGCATCTCGTGGGCCAGGGAGAACAGTTCGTGGACATCACGATGAGTGAACTGCTTCACAGAGAGGATGTGCTTGCGATGGAACGCGGGATGAGGCAACAGGTTAGAGAGAAGCTGAGGACCTCTTGCTGGTCCATACGCAGCGCTGACGGTGGGAGGGATCGTGCCAGTGGCGTGAACCGGTTCAAGTGCTTTAGGGGCAGGGGCAACGGGACTGAAGTCGGGACGTTGGCCTGAGAAGGATGCGCGTCTCTCAACAGGAGCATGGGCGATAGTCGCGCTCGAGACATCGCGACCCGCGGGCGTTGAGCTGAGTACGCCATCCAGGAACACAGTCTGGCCGTGCAAGAGAACACGATGAACGGCACCGTCTAGCAACTTGCCATCCAACGGCGACCAGAGCTTAGGTCCACGGTGCTTGCTGACCCCAATGTGTGCCCGACGACCGATGACGACCTCGACGTGGGTTGCAACTTGATCAGGAAGACCAAAGATGCGGATGGGATTGTCGTGTAGGCGAGTCTGAATGTCCTTGAATGTCAAACGACCATCGGAGACTGCAGTGAGAAGCAAGGGGAGAGTTTCCTGGATACCAGACCAGGCGGTAGCGTCCTTGCCCAACCCACGAGCCAACTGGTAAGGAACGCTGCCGACGGAGAACGCGTCGATAGTATCCAAGTTGCTCCACAACGCCTTCTGGTCTTCTGCGGAGGGCAAAACGGTGGAACCAGGGAAATCCTCCTTGGAGAAGAAGAGGGAGTAGACGGAGACGTCACAGCTGACTTTCAATTGCTTGGCTTTGCTGAGAGAGATCAACAGGATATCATCCTTGCTCTGCACGTCAGTTACATGGACACTGCGCTCGTGAAGGCCAGCGAGCAGCAAGATGGGTGCAAGCTCAGCTCCCTTCGCGTTCGTAACGATTGGCTTGTTGGAAGGCCAGGAACCGAAGTGAGACGCAATGGCGTTGATGGAGAGATTGAGGCCGTTGTTCTCGAAGGGAACGAACAGCGACTTCACATCTGCCTGCAGCTCCTCGTTGAGAAGCTCGACGTTGTTGGCGGTCGCCGTGATGTTAGCAGCGTAGTTGCAGTATGGCGACCTCGACAGGTTCGCACGGACGTGGTCCAATTGAGCCTGATCCGTGATCTTGCCTTGTTCGTCATAGGGGAGAATGAGCGTCGTGGCGAAACCACCGCTGATAGATGCCTTGGTTGATTCAGCCAACGCAGCCGGGTCTCCAGAAATAAGGCCCGGAATGTAGCCCGCGATGTTAACCAGACCAGGGAACGTGTAAGTCTGATGCGACGTCTTGAAGTCCACGGGCGAGACTTCGAGGGAGTATTTCCGGACGAGCGCCTCGAAGAGCAACTTTGCAACCTTGACGTTCGTGATCAAAGGAACGGCAAAGTCAACGGCCATACGACGAGTGCGGTATCCCTTACTGGCATAGCTGGCTGGACGACGATAGTGATTTTTGGATGGTAAGTTGATGTACATGTCGATCAGGTTGTTGGCAAGATGTTGCGTCAACGAATACTCGGACTTCTGCTTATCCTTGCTATCTTCCGGGAGAGTTTCAAGGTACTACACGAAGTCAGTAATCACTCACGAGATTGCTTTAATCATCTTACCTTGCAAGGCACGTTGTGCTCGCTCAAGAAGTCGGCAGTACCTGACGTCGCGAAGATGTTGTAGCCAGCCTGGTGCAGCTTTTGCACAGAAGGAAGAAGCTCCAACTTCTCCTTGTAACCACCAATAGAGAAGAGAATGTTCTTCTTCGGCAGAACGATACCCGTCGAGATGAGTGCCTTTAGATAAGCCTCGTATTTGTCCTTTCCGAAGCAGGCCACTTCTCCGGTAGAAGCCATCTCGACGCCAAGAACGGGATCCGCACCAGACAACCGACTGAAACTGAACTGCGGGACCTTGACGCCGACATAGTCTGAGGGAAGGCCGGGATCAGGGTATGGTTCGACGGGAATGCCCATCATGACTTTGGTGGCCATCTCGATAGCATCGATGCCGGTTGTCTTCGAGACGAAGGGGAAGGACCGCGCAGCGCGAAGGTTACACTCGATGACTTTAATCTCGTTGTCCTTCGCGATGAACTGGATATTGAACGGTCCTGTCACGTTCAGCGCGTTCCCGATCTTCGCGGTGGCTTCCTCGATTTGACGAACAGTCTTGGGGTCCAGGTCTTGGGGAGGATGAATGAGAGTCGCGTCTCCGGAGTGCACACCAGCGTTCTCGACGTGCTCGGAGATGTAATGCATGATCATCTTTCCATCCTTCGCGACAGCGTCCATCTCGATTTCCTTCGCGCCTTCGATGTACTTCGTAATAACGACGGGATGTTCACGAGAAACGGCAGTGGCCTGAGAAAGGTAACTCGACAAGTCGTCCTGGCTGAAAACGACGTTCATGGCTGCACCCGACAGCACGTAAGAAGGTCGGACTAAGACGGGGTATCCGACTTTCTGGCAGAACGCATGCGCCTCCTCAAAGCTCGATAGTTCCTTCCATTGGGGCTGGTCGACACCGATCTCATCCAACAAACGAGAGAACTTGAACCGATTCTCGGCAGTGTCGATCATCTCCGGGGAAGTCCCATAGATCTTGACATTCTGGCGGAAGAGGGGTAGAGCAATGTTGTTTGGAGTCTGGCCGCCCATAGAAAGGATGACTCCACGAGCGTGTTCGGCGTCGTAGATATCGAGGATAGTCTCCAAGCTGATGTTCTCGAAGTACAGCTTGTCCGCCTCGTCGTAGTCCGTACTGACCGTCTCAGGATTATAGTTGACCATGATCGTCTGGAGGCCTTGATCGCGGAGGGTCCGAATGGCGCGGACAGCACACCAGTCGAACTCGACAGAGGAACCAATACGGTAGACTCCGGATCCAAGTACCATGACACCACGGTCCTCGAACGAGACGTCGTTCTCAATAGCGTTGTACGTCGTGTAGAGATAGTTGGTGAAGGCGGGGAATTCAGCAGCGACGGTATCAATCTGCTTAACGAATGGAGAAATGCCGTATTCCAGGCGGAGTCGACGGACGGCGAGCTCGGTAGAGTTCATGCAGTTAGCGATTTGACGGTCGGAGAAGCCTAGTTGTTTGGCCTGCCGGAGAATGGTCGGGCTCACAGTCGTAGCATTGAGTTCGCTAGACAACCAATGCGTTAAGCTACACCCCAAGCGCACAATTTTGATAAATACGTACGAAAGGCGGACTTCCATCTTATGGATACCCTGAAGCTTATTCAAGAACCACTTGTCAATGTTGGTCATCTGCCAGATCTTCTCGACGGAGTAACCCTTGTAGAAAGCGGTCGAAAGGGCGAAGATACGCTTGTCCGTAGGGTTAACGAGTTCCTCGTCGATATCTTCAACCAAGTCGTTCTGCGAATGCATTGTAAATACTACGACTGAGGTTGTTCAACGGGCACGGAGAAGCTCACCTTCGCGAAACCACTGAACTGATCGTCAATGGCGCGAATTGCCTTCTGGATGGTCTCCTCGAACGTTCTGCCAATAGCCATGACCTCACCAACACTCTTCATACTACTGCTCAACAACCGACTGACACGACTGAACTTCTTCAAGTCCCATCTCGGTATCTTCACCACGACGTAATCCAAACTGGGCTCGAAACATGCGCTCGTAACTTTCGTAACGGAGTTCTTGATCTCGTTGAGGGGTATCCCGAGACCGAGTTTGGCTGCGATGAAGGCAAGTGGGTAGCCTGTTGCCTTTGAGGCGAGGGCGGAAGAACGAGAGAGTCGCGCGTTGACTTCAATGATGCAGTATTCCTTGGAGACGGGATTGAGAGCGTATTGGATGTTGCATTCGCCGACGACGCCGAGATGGCGTATGACGTTGATAGCAGTGGTTCGAAGCATGTTGTAATCAGCGTCAGACAACGTCTGGGAGGGTGCAACGACAATGGAGTCTCCGGTATGGATACCGAGAGGGTCGAAGTTCTGCGAATGAATAGGTTAAGTTACTCGTCTCGCGCGAGTGACAGGATGAATCTCGTCCTCACCTCCATATTACAGACTGTGATACAGTTGTCCCTGCAATCCCGGACAACTTCGTATTCAATCTCCTTCCAACCCTTCATACTCTTCTCGACGAGAACCTGAGGACTGGTCGCAAAGGCCTTACTGCAGAGCGCCTTCAGCTGCTCTTCGTTCTGAGCGAAACCACTCCCTAATCCACCGAGCGCGTACGCCGCACGAACGATGACGGGGTACCCAATGGTACTCGCAGCAGTGATAGCCTCGTCGAGGGTTGTGGCAGTTTGACTCTGCGCACAGCGTTCTCCAATCTCGGCCATAGCAGAGGCGAAGAGCTGCCTATCTTCGGTCATAATGATGGTGTCGATGGGTGTACCGAGGACCTTGACTCCGAGAGAGGCGAATTCGTCCTTGAGCTTGATGCCGACGTTCAAAGCAGTCTGTCCACCGAAGGTGACGTAAATACCATCCGGCTTCTCATACTGGATGATTTTGCGAACGAACTCCGGGGTGACAGGTAGGAAGTATACTTTGTCGGCCAATCCCTTGGACGTGGCGATCGTGGCGATGTTGGGGTTGACAAGAATGGTGTAGATACCCTCTTGTTTCAACGCCTTGATGGCCTGTGAACCAGAATAATCAAATTCTCCGGCTTGACCGATGGACAACCCGCCGGAGCCAAGGATGAGGACCTTCTGAACGTCCTCCCTCGGGACGCGCTTCTCGTTGTCTTCTTTCTTTCCTCCAGGCATCTCAATGGGAACGAGGCTCCCCATCTTGGCGCAATCGAGGATGTTCTGAATGAAGACGTTGAAGAGGAATTCGGTGTCACGAGGACCAGGGGTAGACTCGGGGTGGAACTGAACGGAGAAGAAGGGCTTATCGACGCAGTAAATACCTTCGTTGCTTCCGTCGTTGGCGTTCTGGAATAGCTCTTTCCAGCCTTCGGGGAGCGTAGCGGTGTCGACCTGGAAACCATGATTCTGGGACGTAATATAGCACCTGCCGCTCAACGCGTCGGTGCAGGGAATGTTATGTCCACGGTTACCGTACTTCATTTTGGAAGTGGATGCGCCAGCTGCAAGGGCGAGAAGTTGGTGACCGAGACAAATACCGAAGATGGGCCTGTCCGCTCTCTTCATGGCCTCTGCCAGACGCGTGATGGTCGGTTTGACCATCGTAGGATCGCCAGGACCGTTCGAGACGAACAACCCATCAAACGGCTCCTCGTTTGGTGAGAGGTAATCGTAGTCCCAAGGCACGACTTTGAGTTCGACACCACGATGGGTGAAGCAACGAATCTGGTTGTATTTCATACCAACATCAACGGCAATGACGCGTAAAGGACGCGTGCCTGACGGGTGCAGCTTAGGTTCAGTTACGGGTTTGAAGATCCTCGGTTTCTTGGTGGAAACGACAGCGACGAGATTCTCCGCGTTGGGATCCTGGAATGGAACATCGATGAAATCCTCGCGCCAATTCGGGCTGGAGGGTTCGGTAGACCTCGAGGCTGCACCGTTGACAGATGCTCCAGACCCCTTCCGCGCGAGAAGCTTTCCGAGCATAGACCCCTTCTCGCGGATCTTCTTGGTGAGCGCGCGAGTGTCAACACCATAAATAGCAGGGACACCACTCTCCTTGAGCCAGGCCCCAAGGGACGAGTTGGCAAGGTAGTGGGAATACTCATCTGAGTAATGTCCGACGACCACGGCGGCGACGTGGATTCGAGAGGACTCGAAGTCTAGAGGGAGGTCCTCGACAGAATCGTCACTTGGAGGACGCGCAGGGACACCGTAGTTGCCGATGAGGGGGTACGTGAGGATAAGGATCTGACCCTCGTAGGAGGGATCTGTCAGAGACTCAGTATAGCCAACCATACCTGCAGACTATGATCAGGAGAAATCAAACAAAAACCGAGAAGAAAGCCGCGGACCAGTCTGGAAGACGCATTCTCCAGCTACGCTCTTGTTTTCAGCGCCGAAGGAGATACCGCGAAACGCGGTGCCATCTGAAAGCTCCAGAATAGCGTCAGTAAGCGTATCATTTTCATCTTGTGTGGAGGGCGCGGTGACCGGTGCAGCAGGCAAACCACCTGGGGCACCGTTTGGGTAGATGCTGGCCGAGCGGGAAAGGGCGGGTCGCACAAAGTCAGTTTTGGTGGGCAAAGCCATGGGGATTTAGATTGTCAAAGGATGGGATGTCTGAGTTGTGGTTGCCTCGCTATTCTTCCTCTCCGCTCGCGCCAGCCGGGGTGATTCGAGTGGAGAGGAAGAAGAGAGAGAAAAAGAAAAGCGTCCCGCTCTCCAGTGCAAAACTTCCCCATCTGTCACGTGATCGGTCGTTTCATTGCCAAGCGCCCATTTACCCATTCGTTAACTTTAACCGGAACCTCGAGGGGTCTTGGCAAGTTGGTACCGTTACACCGTCTCTACATCCACAGAAGAAACCGAACCCTTTCAGAGATCTTCGTGCAATGACTGCCTTGGCCGTACTGACAGTGCAGGCACAAATTGCAAGCCAGTTGGACATTGGGGCGATTGGAACATTGCATCCTTATTCCCCTCGCTTGTAAGTAAGTACATCGTTGTATGAGATCGATCTTGGTGCAATCTAAATTCAATTGAGGTTTGTACGTTATGAAGACGTGAACGTTATGAAAAATGACGTGGCTTCGGGAGTGAAGCGGGCCCGGAAGCTATATACATACATCCCAGGTACTTTGCGAACATTGACATTATTGACTCTGGAGGCTAGGTGAAGGCAGCGCAGTGACGATACATCTAGGCATGATACAGGCATGATACAAAATACAGAGGGAGATACGACTTCAGACAAAGACAAGACAATGGACATCCGGCGAAAGTAACGGCAAATGAGGAACCTAATGAAACCCCGAGAACGTCCATTCCTGCGGAAGATCAAGAAGGTACGGATGTTGCAGTAATTCACTTGCGGAGGGATATTGAACCGAATCTCTGCAGGAAATCCATGAGATTGGTGACAATCGAGGCAAACCTCATCGTTCAGAGATTCATTTTCTCCGTATAAACAACTCACACACTGAAGCACTTCCTCCGAAAATCATCGGCCAGGGCAGATGGGAGTGTTGCGTTGTGCAACTTCAGCGACGTATTCGTTCCAGCTTGACAGAACTGCAAGAAGGTCAGTAGGGGGAGGAAATGAAAACGGCACCAAAACTGCTCAACATCGATGTGAGATTGAGATCGACGACCTTACCTGAATGATCTCCCAGTTGTACGGTCTCCTCCCAACCCACATCTCGAAAACTATGCAACCCAAGCTCAAGATATCAATACCGAACGCACCCTGATCATTTTGTATGCGCTTCGAGTCACCAAAACCGCACAGCTTGCACCTCCCAGACATATCCACTAGTACCTTCCTTGTGTTCAGGTGCTAAATTTATTGGAATCAGTCGAGGCTAGTTCTTTTCTGAATTAATATCAGGTACTTTACCCCGTGCAAGATACCGTTGGAATGAAGGTACTCGATTCCACTCAATATTTGCTTCGTGAAGTACTTCGCGGTTTCTTCATCGGGTTTCCCATGTCTCTGGATACACTGCGCGAGGGAATCACCAGGCATATATTCCGTGAATCTAGGTACTGCAAAGTAAACAAATATTCACGGCAGGGTTCCACAATTGTATGCATGACGTACAGAGAGTAGAACTCCTTCGTGACCTCCATCCCGAGAAATCGTACGATATTCAGATGGTCCAAGTCTTTCAGAATCTCCGACTCCTGCATGAACCTCTGCCAGGAAGTATGAGTTATACCGGTTTTGCCGGCCATATTCTTGCCATTCCCATCAGGCGACGGGTCAGGTTTAAATTGTTTGACAACCACCATTTCACTTGTTGTTACATTCAGGGCGAGGTAAGTCTTCGCACCGTGTCGGCTCGACTTCCAGATGAGTTCTCCGCGGACCCACCGGTAGGGTACTACTCCTAATCATGAAAAACAAGATCGCGATGAGCGTCAAGAAACACACACCTATATCCCCATTTCCTGCGGGATTCCTACGCCTCACACCACCCTCATCCTGGTCGCCTTGAACCACAGGCTTGATCTCTTCAAGCTTACACCCCCATAGCTTTGTGACTCTCTTCCGATTCAAAGGCCGGACCTGCGCATCCGCTGGCATGGTAGCCGCACTGGTGCTATGCACCAGGCTGGGACTGGGTTGATCCTGCAGATGGCCCCGGTGTGAGCCAGATGCTACTGGCAGTGGCAGGGACATGCGTTTGACATATTCTGCTGCGATGACCCGGATGGATTTCTTGTGGGCTTGACGTGTGGCATCATGATCATGATCATGTTCATGAGCATGAGCATGATTGCGTATTGGACTATGGTCAATCTCTCCGTTCGACTGGGGTGAGTTCCGTAAAGGTGAAAATGAAGGTGGAGGCGGAGGTGGAGGTGGAGACTGGGATGTGGCGGGAGGTCGGCTTGGGGAAGAAGCTTTCTGGGGCTCAGCCATGTCGATGATGATGGGTGTAGAATGCATCTGAACACGAGAATTCGAAGGAGAACTTGAAGAAGCGGAAGACTGCACAACAGGTGATACAACCGGCCTGTATGCCGTTTGCAATCGCAAACTGCTAATTTCAGGCAGACTGTGCCCTTCCTTCAAGTCGGCGCCATCCAGGTCGTTTTGAGTAAGTCGGGACGGCTTATCGACGTCAAGTTCTTGCACATCAGCCAACCCGCGTAACCACCTAGCCACATCCACTTCTCTCGACGACGGCTCACTCGTTGAGGGCGTTTGGCGTTTGCGATTTGGCAGGGTATTGGTATCGAATCCGCTGCCGTTGCGATGATGACGGGAATCGCCCTCTCCGTCGAAAGTCTTGTCTGCGCTATTTGACCTGAGGATAGGCCGAGTCTCTCTCGACTCCTGCCCCGGTGTTTCTGACCGACGCTGTCCTTGTGTAGCATTGTTCATTGCTGGATGCACCGCAGCCAATGCCTGAGAATGAGCTTGATGTTGAGTCCGTGTCGCGTGCGATATCGACGTGGGTCTCGCTCTGCTAGCTATATCATCAAAAGTCAGAAAATCGCACGCCATGAAGAGAACAAAAGACATAGCACATACGCGTTCTTATATCGGTAGTCGCTCCCTGACTCGGAGAAGGCGACGGTATTACTGGCAAGTATTGAGATATGGGTCTTGGTCCTCGAACCCGTGGACTTGGCGTTACGCTAAGACTCCTACGACGGTGAATAACGTCTGTGTGTTGAGGAGAAGACTCGGATAATATCCGTGTACTTGTACTAGTATTCGGACGTTCCCCTAGTCCTATATCAGCCATCAAAGCCGGGGGTAGTATAGTCGGAGAGCGGGCAACGCCAGTCCAATGAGACCGATACCCCATTCCTCCCTGAAGGTACGCTGACTTCCCATAGCCGTCAAAGTGAGGCTGGGACCTGTATAAGTATGAAGATACGCGAAGAAGGGAACCGAACATGTCAGAATTGACATTGGTTGATATATACCGGTGCAGCGTTAACATTCATCATCAAGAGTGAGCGTCAGGGATCAATCATTGGTCATGAAAAGACGACGAACTCACGAGAGGAGTGGACTTGTTGGGGATGTACTGGGGGTGATGCTGGACACTGAGGATAGTGGTAAAGAGGAGGTTGGGGAAGGAGATTCGAGGTAGCACCCTGGGCTCGGCTTGTTGAGAAGTCGAGAACTTCTCGAAAATGAGGGTTCACCAAATCGAGGTGTGCGATCCTTGGAGTCCCCGTCATCGGCACGGGTGATGCTGGACGTACCGCAGTTCATTCTGTCAGAGCAAGCGAAGTGGGAACGTACGCGAGGCGTATATGAAATCTCCCGTGAAAGTCGTCCGGCTAGATATACTTTTCTCGCCTTGCAGTGGCGATCCACTTTATCAGAATCATGATACACTCGTATTTGATGATCTGCTGAAGAAGCAAGGAAGCAGGGAAGAGTATATACGCTATATGTATACATACCTGTACATCTACGAGTAAAACGCGCCTCGTCTGCGTGTATACATATAGACTCTCCGAGGCCAGACCCCGGACTCGTCAGCGCGAAGGAAGGATTCCGTCATCACCAAAGGCAGTGTACACACCGTGCGTGTTCATGACTCCTCCTTGTATATTGCAAACCTCTGCATGAATCAATTTCATGCATGTTCAACAAACATCAACCCGGTGACCAAACAAGTGCGGAGGTTGGCAGTGCTAGTTATGTGTTTCTGGCTGCACTGTTCAAAGCCTCCTGCGCGCATCATCGGACACGGGATACCGGCCACTCGTGTCCAGCCAAACCGTTGCGGCATGGTAGACTCTGGGAATCATAGTTGAGCTGTCACCGTCCGGTGTATGGCGGAACCGTATGGTACGCAGCAGCAAAAACTGGTTGATTCGAGTACACTGTCGAGGCGGCGTCGTCATCGTCTTTGTTCACAATCCAACTGTGAACGACGGCCAGCGACGCCGTATACCGCTTTGTACCAATGGTAGCATCACGCTCACGTTGCAAACATGAAAGACACGCCAATATTTTCAGTCAGAAATCAATCTTCCATACCATAACTATCAACCAATCGTCGTGCGTAGATTGGAACCACACTTACATATTGAGATTCCCGTATATGAACCTGTTGTATGCAACGGGACAATAGTACCAGAAACATACTCCAGTATGGTTGGCCACACGGGTCAGGTTGATTTTTCGACTTTGCAGTTTGGGACAATGACCTGGCGCCTAATACGTAACGATCATTCCTAATCAGGTATGAGCATGTGATTGACTTGCTATTCAACGCCTTCTCACGATATCATTCTATCTGAGTCGTTGACGTTCAATGTCAACGTTATGGACTGTTCTTAGGCTGAGAGTACTTCCTTCACATCCTGATATACTGTAGTTACTTACAACGGCAAGATGCGTACTAGTAGCAGCAATGCAGCAATGCGAGGAACCAGCTGCCATCTATATTGAGCCACTACTAGGCTATCCCGCCTGCATTGCATCGTCCTTGTGTGTCTGTACCTCTGAGTCAACGTGCCCTTTGACATTTTGTCGTTTGGTCTGGAATTTGACATCCCCTTGTTGGTCAAAATTGACAAGTAAGAGCAGTGGACAAACAAACAATGGCTTGGTAACAGTGGCACCTTCATCCCAGTGTCTGCGGTATTTAAGAGCTGTATTGCATGCAATCGATTCAGCGACCAAATACAACCCATATTCACTCACTAGTCTTATACACTTTGCTATGTCTACTAACTTATCTGACAACTCTATATGTCTTGGTGCCGAAGGGGCCGCCTGCGGACAAGTATTCCCTCGCAAGGTGGATCCAGGATTATGCGCCAAGTGTCACCGCAGTAGCTCACTACTTGCCGATAACAATGAAGAAGAACTTGCAAAGGTTCAGGTACGTTCATTATAGCTCAAACTGTTGTGCTATGCTGATGGCTCTTCACTGACAGAAAGCTGGTCAATGCACTGGCTGCGGGGGATACAATATCTACACCCGCTCTGCATATATTTGCATGAGATGCCAGCATGCTGGGTTAGGCATCCAGAATCTGAACCTGCATGGCAACGAGCCAGTGGTCAATAGAGGTACTTATATATTGTTTCTATTGTTTTCCTTGGCGGTATGCATGTGACTGAACCGCTGGTACAGATTCTCGTGTGATGGGTCCCCCTCCGGTGCCTGTTCAGAGTATACGCAACGAACGACTCAATCCGCAGTCCCCGATCAACCAGATCCTTCAGTACCAGGAAGATGCTCGGATCCTGGCCACTGGTGTTCGGCTTGGTCAACATTCCTCACAGCAAAAGGAGGCCTACAACCTTCCTAAACGTGTTCTGAATATGGCCGGTAGTAAAGCATCCAATACTGAAGGGCGGGAGATCACGGTCGATCTACATGCCTTTGTTCCCGGTAAGAAGAAACCGGAACTGTGCTCTAAACTGGGCCTGAACTCTCGGGGGTACCCCTGGGATCGACCCATGCAAGGTCAGTTGCACATGAGTGATTCGTTGACTCAGACCTACATTGATTGATCAATAAACCGCAGACATCATACAGGACACTCTGATGTCTTGGAATGCTAACACCGTTCATAAGCTGACTAACAAGGGTCTTGAAATGTGAGTACAGTTCTTGGACCCTGCTCTAGTAGTAACAGTTGTAGCTTACTGTTTTTTCCAGCACGGATGTGTCACTACGATGGAAAAACAATGTTGTTCCCATGGATCACACCGAGTACTTGCCTGTTGGGGAGTTTTATGAATATCACAAAGAAGCCCCCAATGCGGAGACGTACTTTGGTAAACAGAAGAAGGCATCGAAAGTGCCCACCATGCCAATGGAGATCCACATTGATCCCCATGCAGTGAGTTCTCTGGAGCTTCAGGTACTCTTCCTACTAAGGCTCACAATAATTGAACAGTACGAGAAGCGAACTGGCTCCGAATTTCCTCCGGAGCTGCTTCCAAATGGCAAGCAACGCCGGTTCAAGAGAGGTCCCTTGGGCGACGATTCTGAAGGTACAAATTCTGACTTCGGAGATTCCACACGTTTAAGTAAGAAAGTACGATTGGATGGGTTGTGTATGTTTTGATCCTTGCAAACCAATAACAATATTACTCACTACAAATCACTCTTCAGCCTCAGTTTCCACCAGTGGTGTCGCCCCGAGTCCTAGCCGGTTGACATCGTCGTTTCAGCCTACTGCCAGGAGCTTTAGCTCATTCCGACGTCCACTGAACATGGAGACGGTGCAAATCAGGCTTGCCCATTTAATCCTCGACGAGCATTGCAACTTCAGCGTTGCATTGCCTGATATTGATTCCGCTCCAATTGCAGCCCACATTGAACGGGATGCATTTGCCAAAGGGGCAATGAAAGATGTTTTCAAGGTGAGTGCATCGCTATAATTACTGGTTCGGAGTGCTCATCATGCCCACAATCTATTGCCAGCTTGAATTCAAACAGGATGGAATACTGAAAAGATGTGCGGCAAAACGGTTCACAAATGTTGGCAAGGGAGCTGGACGTGTTTCCTTGGCTGAGAATATGGAATATCTTCAGCTTGAGGCCAAACGTGCACTTCTTGGGCAGCGTGCTCTGGTGGAGTTCTATCAACGTGCAAGAGAGCTCGGTGTTTCTCAGGACGTTTGTCAAGGTATGCTTCTAGACTCGGATTTCAACATATATCCGCTCAAACGATTGACTTTGCTTTGTTGTTTGCAGATTTTCGTTTCACAGACGTTTACATCGCTACTGAGGTAATCGACACCCACTCAGCAGCACGTTCCCCGTCTTCTGCGTCAGGTGTTACCAGAGGCGACTACCTTAATGCGATAGCCACAGATCCAGAGGTTTGCGTCACCTGGCTCCTAGAACCAATGCGCAGCAAGACCTTTGAGAAGCACAGTGGTACAAACTGTCACCCAAATCATGCTGATCTCAAGGGTCAGACGGCAGATGCCTTTGCTCATTTTTCATACTTCTGGAGCAAGGGTGCATTTGTCTTCTGTGATTTACAAAGTGAGTGGCCGATCAACTAGCAGGTCTTCTCATTGACTGACAAACTTTGGCTAGGTACGCCCGCAGCAATTGCCAAACCAGGCTCTCCGCCTCGCGCAGCTTACATTCTTTTCGATGTTATGATGCACTCTATCTCCCAGTATGTGAACTCAAAACACTCTCATATAAAATTCTCACCCTTACACGCCCATTTAGAGACTCGGGAATAGGTGATCATGGTCAAGACGGTATCAAGAATTTCCTCCGTCAGCATACCTGCCAAGACATATGCAAAAGTCTTCAGTTGGACCAACTCGCAGCACCAGAAGCCCTTGAGCTTGACAATGAAGAACGTGAAGACAAGTCAAACAGTGATGTTAATGGTGCAGGTCAGGCTAATGGTGATGCGAATCTGGATGAAGAGGAATAATGTTCAACCTGTATACACTTGGGGACTGTAGTGAATGTTGTATATACAATATATATGCCATATTGCTCAATGAAGAATACCGGTTCTATATACAGCTTGAAAGACGTCAAGTGCATGTTCAAAGTTGTAGTAAGAGTTCATTGAACAACGGTAAATACATTGCAGCAGGTTGAGGAAAGGAGGTAAATGTGCTCGAGCCAAACCGCACGGAAGTGAGTTGCCGAGAGCTACATCTTTCACTCAGCTCAAACCAACAGTTCAACGCGAGACCTACGGTTAAGGTGGCCAGTGAAGATTATATTAGTTACAAACTTACAATGGACATGAGGATCATCAGTCACGCACTCATCGGCGACGCAATATGAAAAACCGTGTGTTTCACGGGAGACGCAAGCGAGAGAACCGCGAGAAACAGCGACACACGATAATGGCGATTGGGAGGACGATATAGATGGTGAATCCGGCGCACCACCATGTTGTGGGTACACCTGGCACAGAGTAAGCAGCAGGCTACCGCGTTGAACCGAGGCGCGCTGCCCTCATTGCCATAAGGCCAAAGAGTACGGGGACCACGAGGCAGTCGATGTGGGCAAAAGGAACGACAGGGAGAACGGTGAGGACGTAGACGACAACGTGGATGCCGAGGACAACGGAAGCTTTGGGGAGGACGACGTGTGGTCAGTGGCATGGACGACGAGGAGGTTGATGGGGCCAAGGAGAACGACAGGGACGACGGGGACGATGGAAAGAACGATGGGGATGACGGCATGGACGACGGGACGCATAGACGACAGGAATGATGGGGAGGGCGACGGGGCCGACAATGACGATGGGGAGAATGGGGAGGATGAGGTGGCATTCAAGATAATGCCCATTGGGGTGTCTTGAGGGTCTGCCGTTGCAATGAACAACTGGCAGGCAATAGGTAAGCTGGACTGGGTCGTTCAGAATGCGCTTTCAGTCAGAAGGACGGATTTATGATATAACGTAACATACCTGTGACTCGGATTTGGTTTCCTGCACACGGAAGGAACGTGGCAGGTGTAGAACGCACTCGCAGGAACGAGCCCCTATGCCAACGTGACCCGTAGTCCACTCACGCCTCTAACTAGGCACGTTGGCCGAGAGCAGAGGGGGGCACATTTAAGGCCTCGCAGACGGTGGGCATTGCAGCCCGACAGGCCAGTGGTGAAAGACAGGGGAAGCGGAAGGGGGGTATGGAATACAATATGAACGCGTCCATATTACAATATGACCCGTGGTCCACTCACACCTCTTACTGAGCACGCTAGCCGGGAGCAGAGGGGGGCACATTTAAGGCCTCGCAGACAGTGGGCATTTCAGCCCGACAGGTCACTGGTAGCGGACGCGTTGAAGAAACAAACAACTCACGAGCAACGTATATATGGACGCTTGATACAAATAAACAACCGCGTCAACAACGCGTCGCGCGACGCGTCAACAAATGACATCAGTGCGAGAACAACCTGATTCTGGTGTATTCTCGTGCCAGCACATCACTCGATACTCACTGTTTGTATTTGCCTCCATATTTGCTCCCGAGTCCTCACACCCGTGTTGGTGTACTAGGTGAGTTGAATACATATCTATTTAACTTGACAACGACTAATGCCGAAGATTATCATTGTCCAGGGATAAGCAATGCCGAGGGTCAAGAAACAGCGTCACAATTGTTCGCAGGCGGCAAAAGACCGACGCCGCCGAGAGCATGTGCCGTACCAGAAAATAGAGAAAAGATCTGGCGTATGAACGCTTGTAAGCAAATGCATAATTGTGAAAGAAATCTCGCCGTGTTCACATTGTTCATTGTGGACATGGGACAGCAGGGGAACCATTGACAATCAAAAGTGTGATAAAAGCTGAGGCCTGAGGAGTGGTGGATGAATCTTTCTCCTGGGGCAAAACAGATACATCTCAAGCTAATAAAATGTTTTGATTAACTGTAATCACTGTTCACCACTGTTATAGTGAGAATTCGATACATGGAGTTGATCCTGATTGGGAGTTTGACTATATACATTCAGATGTATGATGACAGACATACATGTGAGTGAGAGAATATTTCCAGAGTGCAGTGCACTAGTGAAATGACTTCACATATAATCTCGAAGGAGGGGCACCATGTGCTGAAAAACTGCCCACCCTGTTTCGAGATTACGCTGCGGACGGCCAAGCTGTACATATACTTGCTCAGCAATGGCAGCGAATTCAACATCAACCCAACAGTATGCCTCCTCCCTTGTGACTGGCAGACTCTGACGCAGTGCTTGAATCACCTCGTCAGTAACAGGTGTACCCATGCACCTGCCACCGTATTCTTCTGGGCATGTGTAAGCATGCTCAGGGCTACAGCCGGAAGGAAGATTGGAATTTGGTTGGGAGCGAACTGTATGAGAGTTCCAATACGCCGTAAATCCGTCCAGCTCGTCCTGAACAATTGGCGGCCAAAGCCACATGAAGAGTTTCCTGTAGTATGGCTCGGATATCAGCATTGAAGATCTCACAGGAGTCAACAGACGTACTGATGCATTGGACTGTTAGGATTGTATATACCTCCACCGGGACCGCCTTCTCGCAAGATAGACTGAATATTGTATCCTCTGTTGCTGAGGAACCGAGACCATGCATTCTCAATGCGGATGTTGTGAGTACTTTTGAGAGCAACGACTGGGGGCCATTGCTCTACATCATTCTCAACATACATCTGTCTGAGGGAGGTAAGCAGGTAGTTCAGTTGACCTTACCGTGCGATCCAGTGAACTTACCTCAATGCATACTGCATTGCGAACATTTCGCCAGTCTCAGTACCTTTGTCAACCGTGATTTGAAATGGGAATGCTAACACAGGACGTAAGCTGCCATCATCGATACAATGAAAGAGTATCGTACGTACCGCCGTACTGCTGAAGAAAATCCAAGTATACATGCCCGATTGTTGAAGCGAGTCGGGCATTTGGAACGACCACAAGGTGCATGATTCGGCCAGAGAACTTATCTCGCATACCATAGACGGGGATGCCGACCGGACCTATCCCGAGGGCCATACTTGTGAGCTTTTCGTGCCCGTCACAACTCACTTCATGGAACGGGCCGAAAGACTCTAAAGGCCTACGTTGGATGCGCTTCCTGTGACCTGGCATTCGTTGCTGAGGCCCAAGGGGATCCTCAAGGCGCATCACCTCACGAACCACAGCACTGATGGAGGGATCAGTCGTTACTCCGAGTCAGAGCTTCTAGGTCAAACGGTCAACATAACACGTACCGAGGAATGATGAACCCCTTCAAGGCGAGCATTTGCTTGATAGTATTGGGGCCATTTCGGCGGTTGACATCCCGGGCCATTTCTTCTTGCACCAGTGATTCAGCCAACGGTCGGGGTGGCGGGTTGTAAGCAGAGGGAATATTGAACTTCTTGTTTAGCCTCTTGAGTGTCTCAACCCTTGACGAACTGATTGAACGCATGAACAGAGGAAAGAAAAGTCTATTACACGTACGAGATGAAATACTTGTGCTCAACAGCAAGACGCTTGCAGCGTTGCTCACGTGTGAGTCCTTCGATGGCGTACTGCAGCAGAGCCCGTTTCAGGACATGATCGGGGGGTTCTGCAGGAGCGGTTCGACCTCATAATTCACCCAGAGACGTGATAGACATACTTTCTCCATTGTGATGGCCATTCCGGCCCTTCACATTCACCATGGTCTGTAATAATAGTTGGGGGAAAAGACGAACTCGCGTAAGTGGGTGTGTGTAGGTACAAAACGGGACCATGAAATGAGCTCGCAATAGCTTGGGATTTTATAGACAAAGGTAACAATCAATTTGCAATCGTGAGCGACAAATAACATAGGGACAAACAATACAGTGGCAAAGGTGGAACAATGACCTTTGGCGGTGACAATGATTGTCCCAGCCCAGAAGGCAATGATTTTGATTGGGAGCAAGTGGCGAAATACATTGCCAGTAAGCGGACTCATCGTGAGGCGGATCTTTAATGGTGATGAGGATCATCAGTAGGTGCGATGCACTGCCCATTATCATCGACCAGATGCGCTGCAATCTCACCGTCAGACATCGAGGAGTTAGCGGGAAGGAAGTACACATACCTGGCAACATATCCTGGCCAATGGTGCATGCATAGACATGAGCCACCTGTCGCGGTGTGACAGGAGCGAGCATGGGCTCTAAGGCAACGATGCGACTGGAATATGCATCACGAATTACGTGCAGAGCAATGGTCCCGTTGTTCGAGGTTCCGTTGTTCGGAGTCTCGCTGTTCGAAGGAGACGCGGTCGTTGCGGTGGAAGCAGGCATGACTGAAAGAGCGGGTTGGTATGAGAGCTGAACGTTGAACAATCAAAGTTCTTAAGTACTCCAGTGAATCAAACCTGGAGATGGAGAACAGAAGGACATACTTGGCCTCCCGAACAGTGTATCAGTCAAATCCATTGTCATCTTGTCCGATTTACCGATGGTCCAGTTAGCCTTGGTCTTCCGATTGAACATGTTCCAGTACTCTGGGGCGACAATGGTGAATGTCGCCAAAGTCTGACCATGACATCTGGCGGAATAGAGGGGGGACACTCAGCGAGCCGAAAAAGAGAGTAATACCATTCTTCCTGAATGTCCTTGTGAGGTTGATGCACGAGAACGATACAGAACGTTGAATGCGCACCAAGCAAGTGAATCAATTGAGCAAAGGCCCATCCTGTCTGGTATAAATGGCGCAACCATCGGCTGAAGGGGAAGAGCCAAGGGGTTGATGGGATGCGGGAGTGATTATAATATGTATATCCAACCCTAGAAAGAGGATGACGGAGAAGAGGTAACGACGCCGAGAGGACAAGTATACGAAGGGTCAAACACAACGGTCAAACATGCCGGCATACTTTTGTTAAACGCCCGCACGTGATACCTATTGTTACAAATCGCAAATCGCAAAAGTCAACCTAACCCGCCCGGCCTACGATACTCCAGGTACGAAGGTTGAT
>JSYW01002568.1:0-16901 GCA_000787475.1 Lentinus polychrous
AAGCTTGATATCGATGACAAGGTCATCCAAGCCGGTCGGTTCGATAACAAGTCAACACAGGAAGAGCAGGAAGAGTTCTTGGTATGTCAAATCCCCTTTCATCCTACTCCTCGTTTCAATCTTGATCTAAACATTCTCTCGTGGCATAGCGTTCCATCCTCGAAGCCGACCAAGAAGAAGAAAACGAGGAAGCGGGAGATATGAATGATGAAGAGATCAACGAGATCATCGCCCGTAACGAGGAGGAAGCACACATCTTCCGCGAGATGGATATCCAACGTGAGCGGGATGCGTTGGAGGCTTGGAAGGCTGCCGGGAACCGCGGCAAACCGCCTCCGCCTTTGATCCAATTGGAGGAGTTGCCAGAGTGCTATCGGACGGATGAGCCGTTTGGTAGTAAGGATGACTTGGATGAGATGGAGGGACGTGGACATAGAAGACGGACTGTCGTCAATTATAATGACGGATTGAATGATGATGAGTGGGCGATGGTAAGTGCCTTCGTCGTTACGTTCACCCTCATGAGCCCTTCACTGACACCCGGTTCCTCGTTTTCTAGGCATTGGAAGACGGAGAAGATATTGAGGAATTGTCTGAGCGGAACCGCGAGAAGAGGGATAGGCGAGCGGCGAACAGGCTCGCTAGGGAAGCCGAATCGAGAGGTTCGCCTATGCCTGAGGTTGACACTCCTCGCGGAGGACGCAAAGGCAAGAAGGGCAAAGGCAAGGCTATCGACCCGCCCTTTGAGTCTCTTCCCACTGGCAAACGAAAGCGTGGTGGGATGAAGTCTATGTCTGTTACTCCGTCCATCAATAATGATGACGATGACGAAGAGGAGGAGCGCGACACGGTAAGTGTCGATGAGATTCATCCGAGATTACGCTATATTGACTTCTCCTGTACATGTAGAAACGACGAAAGACGAAGGTATCGGAGCTCACTCCTGCCATGAAGGAGAAGATGAAGAAGGCCTTCAACGAATGTTACCGTGCTGTGCTCAATGCCTCTGATGAGACTGGTCGGAAACGCAGCGAGCTCTTCAAAGAGTTGCCGAACAAGAAGGTACGCGAGTGGTGTTCAACACAATCCATTTGCAATCCAGACTGACATATACCCCTCTAGGAATATCCTGACTACTACCAGCTCATTAAGCAACCCATCGCACTCTCCACCATCCGCAAACGGCTTAGCAGCGGGATCTACAAGAACGTGTTGGACTTCCGGGAGGACTTCAGACTGATGTTCAACAACGCACGCACATACAACCAAGAAGGCTCCTGGGTCTATCTCGACGCAGAGGAAATGGAGAAGGTGTTCGATGCGACGTTTGACCGCGTTATCGCGGGAACGGATATGCCCGGTGCACCACCTGCAGGAGGACCTGGTGCGTCTTCTTCGTCCAACGATGTCGCGATGAGTCCCGTTGAGGAACACCGACCACTGCCGAAGGCCAAGAGCGGCCGGAAACAGGTTCTCAGTGATGACGAGTTCCTGACACCTAGTGAGGAGGAGTAGAGTTTCCTGACTTTCGTTGGTGGTGATTCTAGCTATTCGGTCTGTGTATTGTACTTATCTGTATCTTGCGTTTTTGCATGGCATTCATTGTTAGTTGTACTAGGTTGTACTATTGTTCTGGTTCTGAATGATAATTCCTCCCGCTTTTTGTCCGTTTGAGTCGAATATACTTTCAGGCTCGTTCGGTATCCGTGACGAATCCCGTGAGGACGATTACAGTTTATACATCATAGCTGATCCTGTCATTGTCAACGTCAGAAGTTCCAATGCTCACGGTAGCCACATGACCGGTCATCTCATCCCTCTATGAGATGTGTCGATCTTGCGCAATCAGCCACAACTTGTAGCATTGCATTGGCTACTCAACTCAAATGCAATTACCATCATGATTCAGGGCCGAAACAAAACGGCCCGACAGACAGATAATGTTCACAACGAGCAGCTATCTCTCACTCCCTGCAGACTCATGGAGATAAGACACCTGGAGTATGTTGGCGTGCTCATACTTCGCACCAAATGAGCGATGCAGCTTCTGTATTGCATGCTTGGATATGGATATGTATGTGCTGTTCTGGCGTGTCCACTGTCGGCCGAACGTGTTTAGTCATGGTATAAGTACAGGTAGGGAGAGGTGAAACTGGACATTGCTGCGTTTCTGCAGAACATCTTCTCTCACCTTCTTCATATCGACAACATGGCCCCCTCTGTTGCAGAGCTCGTCAACAACGCTACTGAGCAGGTCACCAATGGGACCGCCAAGCTCTCCTTGAAGGATTCGAAGCAGCAGGAGCCCGTACAGGAACAGAAGAAGGAAGACGTACGTAACTATGCCATGTTTTCATTTTCCGTGATTTCGGGTCGTTGACCGTTAGGTGTGTTCGTACAGAGGGGTCCCTCTTACCCTTTCTACTACCCCTACTTTGACGTGAACGAGAAGTTCCCTCCTACCGAGCTCTTTGGTCAGTACCGAGGTACTTGCATGTTGAAGACATTGGACTGACCTTCAAGTATAGAACACACCGACCCTGGTAGCCGCGCCGACCCCAGAAAGCCCCACCTCCTCACCGCCGACACCAAGACGCGCGACCTAAGTCCTTACCTCGGCACCGAAGTTAGGGGCGTACAAATCTCGCAACTGAGCAAGGAGGGTTTAGACGAGCTCGCACTGCTCGTTGCTGAGCGCAAGGTCGTTGTCTTCCGGGACCAGGACTTCAAGGATATTGGACCTGAGAAGCAGATCGAGATTGCCAAGTGAGCTATCAGATTGCATTGGTCGTTTCATTGTACTTACCCTCGACGTAGCCACTTCGGCCCAATCCAGAGGCACCCTACATCTGGAAACGTCGAGGGATACCCTGAGTTCCACGTTGGTCAGTACATCTTCTGGTAGTGATCAAATTGTCACTGATCTGGACTGGACAGTCTACCGCGATGCTGAGCACGACCGCTTCAGAGAATATCTTGGTGCGAACCGTGCCAACAAGACCAGCTGGCACTCGGACGTTGTAAGTACTTCTCGATCCATGGCAGCTGCCATTCAGTCATTGAAGAAGCGTTGCAGTCCTACGAGAAGCAACCTCCCGGCACCACCTTCTTCTTCGTCCTCGATCAACCCGACGTCGGTGGTGACACCCTGTTCGCGTCTCAGGTAGAGGCCTATAACCGTCTGTCAGACGAGTTCAAGAAGCGTCTCGAAGGCCTCCGTGCCCTTCATTCTGCGGTTGCTCAGGCGGAGCATTCAAGGCAACGCGGAGGGCCAGTTCGAAGGGAGCCAGTCGAAACTGAGGTACTGTGCCCATTTGCGTTCATAACGACAAATTCACTGAAGAGTTTCGTGTATAGCATCCTATCGTCCGTCAGCACCCAGTCACTGGCGAGAAGGCTCTCTACGTTAATCAAGGATTTGTTCGCCACATTGTTGGTTTCAAGGACGAAGAATCCGAGTACCTGTTGAAGTTCCTGTTCGACCACATCGCCAAAGGCGCAGACTTCATTGTCCGTGCCACCTATGAGCCAGGAACAGTCGTCGTTTGGGTACGTTCATCTGCGAGCACATACCTTCGAGGAACCTCACTCATCTGTGGCACCATATAGGATAACCGACTTACGGTGCACTCAGCTGTCCCCGACTTTGGGAAGGAGATAAGGAGACACGCTGTGCGCCTTACTCCTCAGGCTGAAGTCCCCATTCCTGCTTGATTTTTTGATACCCATGGGCACTGTATTACTCGATAGATTGCAAAAATTCTGAGATTTCATCGGTTGATGGGTTGAATGAGGGTACAATCTCTGGAAAAAATGCAACATTGTACTATAATGTTCGTCATCAATATCAATAAGGGTTTACATCGGAGCGGAAATCATGGGGCTTACAAAAACAAACTGGGTTCATTTCTACTGTTTCAACTCAAGCATGAGAGAAAGACTGAAGACTTTATATGAATTAAGCTGACCGCTACGTTTGGGAAGCTGGGATGACTTGCTATTAAGAGTCGAAGTCACGGTTTGGTTTCAATTAATATTAATGTTCACAACTCTCGGCGCCTGCTATATAGAGATTTGCGATGCCTCATATATACACTGCTTTCTATATTTGGCAACGGCTTTTGAGAGAAACAAACGTCAACAAATGCGACGCGACGTGCACGCGCTTTGTTGTACTTGCGTTGTACTCTTCGCGTCTTCAGGCTGCCCTGCGGCCAATGCTTGGTACTCATTCTTACCATTGAGTCTTTGATCCTTGGGAGCTACTGGTCAGCTGTGACTCTCCTGAATCTACTTGCTCGCTTCCAGTCGCGATAATCCCCATCGCCCAGTCCTCAGCAATGGCGTCAGATCTCTCATCTCTACTCAGGGCTTCGAAAGCTCTCACCTCTCACCTATCACGGCCCGACTTACCCTCGGTTAACCTCACACTTGACCAGATTGAGGCTCAATCTCGCAAGCTTGCCTCCAAACAGGGAGAGAACGCGGCAGATCATGATAGAGCGTTCGCCTTGCGTTCCATTTTCACCTACGTCCTAATGAGCTGATATACCTCCGTATAGAACCTATCTTCTTGCACAGGCGCATGTAGATGCTCCCGCGCTAGGCAGCTCCATTGCCCACTTGAATCCCGCCACTACCTTCACACCTCTACAGGCTTTGCAAGACACAGATGTGGCGGGCTTTGTTCGCTACGCTCACGAACAAAATATTATCGCCACGATTGAAGAAGCGCGCAAGGCAACGCAGGAGAGCTTTTACCGCTTTCTGGAAGAAAAGGAACGAGAGGATTGGGAAGAAAGGAAGAAGCGCATCTACGAGCAATTGGGTGATCGAGTGGGCACCGGGGACAACCAGGCGGTCAATGATCTAAAGCGCAGTATGCACGGGAAAAGCCTGCTATCTGTGAGCGATATAATCCTTCCAGCTTTCACGATGAGTTGACGCTCTCTCAGGCAAGCACTGGGCCGGCACCAAGCCTACAAACTCAAAGCAAGATGCTTGCGTATGATCGTGTGATTACTGAGCTGAACGCGGCGCGTCTCCGTGGCGTCTCGTATCCCATCGTTCATGCTCTGTTGCAAGCATCCATCCAAATCCAGGCATCCAACCAGGCACCCACTTCCCAACCAGTCCCGCAGATCCCATCCATCTTCCACTTACTTTCCAAGATCACCGCCGAGCCACCTTCACTACCGCCTCTCGAGCACGCGTCTGCACATATCCTCAATGCCCCCCTTTTCGAACGCAAGTATGCTCGTGTCTACTTGGAAGATCCCGATTCACGGCAGGCTGTCGAGTTGAGGAAACAAATTGCAAAAGGTGCGAGGGAAGGTTTGGAAGAGCAGTACTGGGATATCGTAGAGAGGACTATCCAAGCGCGAGCGATGGAAGCCCGTCTCGGCGGTGACCCTAGTATCGCCAACAAGATCAGAGCCTTTGTTCTGGTCAGGCATTACCACGGAGGCGAGTGGGAGGATAGGATAGAGCTCGTCGCGGGGCAACCGCTATGGGCCAAGCTCTTCTATTTGGTACGAACCGGGCACGTGAGAGAGGCTCTGGATGAAGCCATCCGGAATCAACAGGCCATCGAACATCGCGAGGCTAGCTTCGTCAGTCACCTCAGGGCATGGGTCGAGTCTCCTGAACGAAAGTAGGCAACCATCCATTTTCGAGATGAGTCTTGTTCACCACTAACCATGTCTATAGATTGCCAAAACCCCACCGCGACCAGGTGCATGCATTATACAATGCCCACATGCTCCACTCATCGGCCACGGACCCCTTCAAGCTCGCCCTGTTCAAACTCATGGGTAAGATCGACCCCGGTCGTAGGAGCGTCCCCCAAGTTACTGTTACCACAGAAGACTGGCTTTGGTTCCAGATTTCGATGGTCGACGAGGATGAGAATGGTGGTCTTCGTGGATTGGCGGAAGTCCTTCTCACGTATGGCGAGAGACACTTTGATGGTACACAGGATCAAAAGGGTGCCCGGAGGGGTGTATGGGCCGGTGTCTTGCTGATGTGCGGGCAATTCGAACGCGTAGGTGCCTCGCTAG
Source organism: Lentinus polychrous (assembly GCA_000787475.1). Taxonomy (NCBI): domain Eukaryota; kingdom Fungi; phylum Basidiomycota; class Agaricomycetes; order Polyporales; family Polyporaceae; genus Lentinus; species Lentinus polychrous. The sequence continues at coordinate 6,060 of JSYW01002568.1, forward strand.
GTTATCTTTTGATTTCTTGCTGACGTTGTTTGTCTCAGGCCGTTGCTGCGTTGTGGGAACATCCCGAGACAGAAGTCGAAGCTATCCACTTGGCAATCGCCCTTGCCTATCATGGCCTCCTTCGCGTGCCTTCACGTGCAGAAACGAATGATACCACACCTCGTGAGTCGCCCTTTCTTCAGCACGACTGTCATTTGACTCAAGTGACTGCATTACAGTATCTCTTCCGGCCAATGGTCCTCCGGCACTTGCCTTGTCAACCCTCATCTGGCGATACGTCCGTCAGTTCGTCAAAATGGACGCGAAAGAGGCGTTGCAGTACGTGTCGTGTATATGCCTAAGCGCTGACCAAGGCAAGGGCGTTGGTAAGGAACAAGTCGAGAGCGCTTGGGAGCTGGTGAGGAGGATCATCGTCCTCGCAAACCCAGGCGCGGCTTGGGAAGAGCTCGTCGGAGGCTTCAGGCCCGACGGGACTAGATTCGTGAGTGACTCTTCCATTCCATGGGGTTTGAGTCGTCCTAATGCCATCTCCAGAGCGGATTTATCGAACAATGTGCACCCCTACTCAAACTCGACGATCTCAAAGAATACAACTCTCAAATTCTCATTCGCGCAGCCCAACACTCCGAAGAGAACTCCCGCATTCCGGAAGCGATCAAATTGTACAACCTCGCTGGAGACTACAATACCGTCATCTCGTGTCTGGCTCGCGCCCTAGGTAACACCATCTCGTTGCCTACGAGCGATGAAAGTGCAAGGAATATCGAGAAAACCGCGAGCGAGATCTTGCGGCATTATGAGAGGACGAATAGGGCTACTGGGAAGGAGAGGGATGCTGTTGTTAGGTTGCTCAGAGTCAGGGAGGCCATTGAGGCTAAGGAGGCTGGCAAGGCCGAGTTAGCTCTCGAGGTGCGTTTCCTCGGTCTTCAGTCACCAATATATCTGCTCATTATGTCTCCAACATTGTCCTGTAGATCATGGAAGCAACGGACCTCATCCCAATGGATGGCGATGTCTCCAAAATCACGCGCAGAGCAGAAGAGTTCCGCGACCTCCCCGAAGCGATTCAACGCAACCTACAGACTTTCCTTACCCTCACCATGGACGCGCTCGCGAGCGTCCATCAAAAAGTCAAGAGTTCATTGGCAGCCGATGCCACGAAACAGATGGTCAGTTGCTTTTAACCCCTTCCTCTCTTGCGGTACTGGAGCTGAATGTTATTCGCTGCGTCACAGACTTTGGCCTCCCTGAGGAAAAAGTCAAGATCCTTGATGATCTTTGCAGGTATCCTCAAATATCGCATGTCCCCAGATGTGTATTCCTACTTGGCGAGACTGGATGTCGAGATAGCCTTATGAAGAGATTCGATGCCGTTTGCATTTATGATACAGTATCAGTGGCCAATGTATGACATGTACTCCAGTTCAGCACACGCGTGTACGTTGTATCCAACTCCCGAAATTGCGTCCAATCGGAGGTCAGATAATAATGATACTAATCACAGTGAACGTGCATATAATCATAATGTAGGAAGAACGACTAATTCGAGTCATCGTCAGATGACGAGATATAGTCCTCTTCCGAGTCTTCACTCACCCCCTTCCCCCCGCCCCCGGCGATTTTCCTGCAACTTGATTCTGGCCATCCTCGTCTCGAATATCTGACGCTTCTTGGCGTCACTGGTATTCGGTTCCAATTCTTCCCTCGGCATAGCTAGCTCGATGAAATAATACCAGGAGACGCGCCGCAGTGCCGTCCTATGCACCTCTTCAAGCTTCCAAGGGCCATTCCGGATCCCGCAGTGGTGGTGCTACAGGGAAACGCGAAAGTGAGATCTGTGAAGTCCTCGGAACGGTCATGCGCCCATTGGGTACCCACATGATGCAGGAAATACAACTGGTCTCGCTCATTCCGATCGGGTGTGGGTTTGAATGGGGGGAGGGAGTGGTGGGTGATCCGTTGGATGTCTGATCAAGGTGTAGGATGAGTCGTAACTCGGGATGGATCATGATTTTCCGTAGAACGATTGGCAACCCACGGCTCGACGAATCCTTGGTGAAGTACATCAATGCATTTGATAATGTACTGGATTTGTTTCGCGATGGCAGACTGCGATACTCTTGAAGCACCCATCCCACGTTCTATCACCGTTCGATAATTATCATCGAAGTCGACTCGATTCAAAGTATCGAGTGGGGGGTCCAGGAGCCAGCGAGAGATTATGCCATCGGGAAAGCGCTCTTTGAGAAACGGGATGAGGGATGAGGGAAAACAGATGATAGTACTGGTCAGGGCGGCCAAAACAATACCTAAACTCTTTCGCTTCATTCCATTGGACATCACTGTCTTCTTCGGAGCGCGAGCAGATGGAACGACAGGTCCCGACGAGGGTTGCAGGGATAAAAAAGGGATAAAAAGACGAGCCAAGATCTCGGCGGAGCGGAAGCCAGGGTCAGGAGATTTCGACTTGAGGGCTTCTTCGAAAGAGGCAGCCAGGTCCACGATACTCCGCAATGCGTCACACAATATCTTCCCGCTGGTAAGATCGTCAACTCTGGCATATTCGTCAGCGCGTTGGTCGCTTGAAAACAATTTGAGCTCAGGCTCAGGAAACTCCTTCGCCGGGGATCTAGACCAGTTACAGAACTCCCACATGTCCTCCACGGTATCAGGGAGGGTCAATACAACCTCCGACAGCTGACGAACGCGAATCCGGATGGTTTCCAAGCAGCGAGGGAGTAGATAGGGGAAGGTGTCTTGCCATTGAGGACAAGCTGTATTGAACAAATGGATCAAGTCGTCGACGGCCTTGCGATCTTCAGCCATAACAGCGGAATTTTTCGCAAGCACGACGGTGGGTGGCTGACTGTTATCCAGTGCAGCGGCGAAGAGCTCCCCAGGGTTGCCGGAAGAGAGAACTGTAGCAAACGTGTCGCGAGATAGTAGTAGGAAGGACGAGCAGCCGATTTGGCTACCCACCGACCAATTTGTTCAGCGCAGTGAGATCTGGGTAGCCGAACAGACGCAGGAACTGGAGCCTCTCTGCAAGGAGAGTTGTCTGGATTCGCGGGTCGTGGTCTGTCTTCGGCGTGCCCAAGCTCGACGCGCGAGGGGCGGGGACGAGCATCGGTTGAACAAAGTGATATGGTGTAGGAGATCTATATCGTTTGAGCTCCGTGCTTCGTACATACTAGAACTGCGAGTTCATTGTGTGTGCGAGAAAGGAGGGACAAGACGAAGCCCTCTGGCTCGTCTGGAATATATTGAAGTCACGAATGCTTACGTAATAGCTGAAGTCGATTACAGTCTTCAAGTTGATCATCTGCAACGACCACGACTTCCTCCTCGAGTCCTCGTTCTCCCTTCGACCTCTACAGGCCCGGTAAGTGTCTCTGTCTCTCCGGAATGCGTCGATCACCAAATCGTGAATGTTCAGCGGCACCCCCGGTTCTTCCCATGCATGATTGCAGGCCAAAGTAATCTGTATCAGTATAGCAAATTCAACATGCGTCCAGCCTTCGCTTTCTACCATCTCGATGACATTATATTTTTGCACTCAATGAACATACACGATGCAAATTGTCCGCCGCAGGGGTACATAAAATCCTCTACCCAACGTCACGCGTTACTACTGGTCAGCGTCCTCCGTGTTGCATTGAATCCTGACCGCCAGATACCCTCGTCCGACGAGCATCATCGTGGCCCTCATTAACGGATAACCTCAATGCGTACCTCCCCACACCAGGCCCAAGTTCAGCGCATGCCACTCCTCCCAACGTACCCTACTCCCCCCACCCATCTCCGGTCTAAACTCTACCTCTGAAACCTTTCCCTCCTCTTCCTCGGACACATTTATAACATCTCATCTAAACAACCCGCAAGCACCCGTCAACTACCTCCACCTCGGGGTCCAGCATCACATCTCTCACTACCCTTCTTCTCTGACCTTCTCCAATGGTTCGACAGAGCGGCTACGTCAATCGGAGGATGTGGTGTAGAGATGTTGATGTGATGATTGTCGTTGAGACATGTGTCGGGGGTGGAGAAGAGTGGACAGAGGAATCCATGTGGTTGAAGAAGGCGGGAGGGGTGTTCAGCGAGTGGTTAGGTTGGGTCCTGGCGGGGGTGCACAGACGGGAGGGTAGGGGAAGAAAAGGAGGCTACTGGATGTGAAGGATGAGTTCGTGCTCGCGATATATGCAAAGAGCTTTTGTAGGGGGTGGGGAAGGATGAAAACATAGGCGTGGTATGTCGCTGTTCCTACCTTCCATCATCTTTCCTTATATGCACCGTTACTCAACCCCCGCATGTAGAGTTACTTCAGAGAGGCAGCACCAGCACCCCTCAGCATCCTCAACGTGCAACAAGTATTGGCTTTTCGCCTCGTCAGCAGGCCGGGATGCAAGAAGGACAGGGAAAAGGCAGCCAAATGGTATTGAGCAGCGGTGCGTGATTCTCTCTCGCGCCATTCCACCGCTTGTTTGATACTGGCCTTTGATGCGAAATTACTAGGTTGCTCAAGGTGCCAATCGAATCGGCCTAGCGTGGAGTTACAAGGAGAAATACCAAGATAAGTAGCATGGTGAACTATACGACTGTACGGCGTCGCGGCCCTCGCAGCTGCAACCATACTCTCATCGCGCCCTCGCCGCCGCCACTCCAAGTTCATATCTGACACCTCTCACGTCGCGACTGTTGACACTCTCGCCAACTCTCCGCCACTCATCCGTCCATCCTTCTACCTTTCTTATTGTCACCATGTTCATTCATTCAATCCTCCCTCCCTATAGCCTTAGCATTTCATTTTTGACCCTTGAGCCATGCACATGCATTATACCCATACTCGAACTACCCATATTCCCATCTGTTTTCTCTCTCGGAGCGCCTACATTTGCTGTGCACTACTAACTAGAAGTCTCCTCTTCTATCTTCCGCTTGTGGCTTCTGAGATGCAGCTATCACCTGTTGCCCTTGATCCCTCCGTGCAGTTGTCCATCATTCACTCATTGTTTGTTACAGGAAGTACAAAATAATATCAATCAATCAAGAAATCTCGAAGGGTAGGTACATATTGGGAAGAAGTAAGTAGGTAAGGCTCAATCAAGTACTGTCTGTATGGAGAGGTTAGTTTCTGGAAACCTAATAAGGTTGTAACTTACCTACTGATTAGTGGTACCCTTGAAGCAAGTTGCCCATCTGGAACCATGTGCAAAGTTACTGAGATCAAGCTTAATAACCTCAGTATTCATCATGAGCTTGTACTCCTTTTGCCACAGATATCTCAGTAAGTGAGGTGGAAACCAAAGCAGCAGCTTGTTATCTGGGCCAATGATCCAGCCATCAGGTTGAATAAAAATGGGTGAGTGAGCTAGAGTAGATTCCAGGGTATGGCTACTATCAAGAAATTCAGAAGAATTATATAGGGCATGATATTGCTGTTCAGAGAACAGAACTTGTGTGTGATTCTGCTGAGATGGCACAGATAAGGCTATGATGCATCCTGTTTGATGTCCTGATATTATAGTTTCTCTATCCGGAGAACAGCAAACAGAAGTGACTAAATCATTGTATACCTTCACAGAATCTCCAACCTGGTAACCAGATATGGCATTCCAGAATCTGATAGTCTTATCTGCTGATCCAGAGACAATATGTGTGCCATCAGGAGAACAGGCAACAGAGAAAACTGATTCAGTATGATCTTTGAAGGAATCACCAATTTGCTGCCCTGATTTTGCATCCCATATTCTGATGGTATGATCTCTTGATCCAGAGACAATCTTTGTGCTATCAGGAAAGTAGGCAACAGAGAGAACTGAATCAGTATGACCTTTTAAGAGATGCTCAGTCTGCTGTCCAGATTTTACATTCCAGATCCTGATAGTGTTATCTTTTGATCCAGAGATAATATGTATACTATCAGAAGAATAGGCAACAGAGTAAACTGCACCAGTATGACCTTTGAAGGAATCTCCAACCTGCTGCCCTGATCTTGCATCCCAAACTCTGATAGTACTATCATATGATCCAGAGACAATTTGTGTACCATCAGGGGAATAGGTAACAGAGAGAACTGAATCAGTATGACCTTTCAAGGATTTTCTCATTCGCCGCCCTGATCTTGGATCCCATATTCTAATAGTCTTATCTACTGACCCAGAGACAATCTTTGTACCATCAGGGGAGTAGGCCACAGAGAGAACTGAACCAGTATGACCTTTTAAGAGTTTTCCAATCTGCTGTCCAGATCTTGCATTCCAGATTCTGATAATATGATCTTCTGATCCAGAGACAATATGTGTACCATCAGGAGAATAGGCAACAGAGTAAACTAAATCAGCATGACCTTTCAAGGAATGTTCATATTGAACCTGCTGCTGAGATCTTGCATCTAAGATTCTGATAGTATTATCCCTTGATCCGGAGACAATCTTTGTGCCATCAGGAGAATAGGCAACAGAGTAAACTGAATCAGTATGATCTGTCAAGGAATCTCCAATTTGCTGCCCTGATATTGCATTCCAAATTCTGATAGTACTATCATATGATCCAGAGACAATCTGTGTACCATCAGGGGAATAGGCAACAGAAAGAACTGGATTAGTATGACCTTTCAAGGGTTCTCCAATCTGCTGCCCAGATTTTGCATTCCAGATTCTGATAGTATTATCTTTTGATCCAGAGACAATGTGTGTGCCATTAGGAGAATAGGCAATAGAGAGAACTGAATCAGTATGACCTTTCAAGGGGTTTTCAATCTGCTGTCCAGATTCTGCATCCCATATTCTGATAGTACTATCATATGATCCAGAGACAATCTGTGCACCATCAGGGGAATAAGCAACAGAGAAAACTGAATCAGTATGACCTTTCAAGGGTTCTCCAATCTGCTGCCCAGATTTTGCATTCCAGATTCTGATAGTATTATCTTTTGATCCAGAGACAATGTGTGTGCCATTAGGAGAATAGGCAACAGAGAAAACTGAATCAGTATGACCTTTTAAGGATTCTTCAATCTGCTGCTCTGATCTTGCATTCCAGATTCTAATAGTATTATCTACAAATCCAGATACAATCTTTGTGCCATCAGGGGAATAGTCAACAGAGGTAAGTGGATCAGTATGACCTGTTGAGAAAACTTGAATTTGCTGTTCAGAAATCACATCCCAGATTCTGATAGTATTATCATATGATCCAGAGACAATCTTTGTACCATCAGGAGAATACACAGCACATATTACTGGTTCACTATGGCCATATAATATAGACTTTGTGTGGAACAATTCAGTATTGTTCATATATATCTGAGATAGCTTATCATATTCTGTAGATAGCTGCTTGCAAACAGTATAATTTTGTATACCAAGTGGTAGTCCTGACAAATAGATATGTGATGCTGAGCATGAAATTACTGGACCTATGAGCTGTACAAAGCTATAGGCCTCAGATATAATCTCAGTAAGATAGTGTTGTGAGTTCTATCATATATATCAGTTGAAATACTCATATAATAAATATAAGCAAAGACTTACATCAAGTAGATTGTTGAGACTCTTCAAAGTGAGCAGTGCTTCTTGAACAGTTGATACCAGACTGATCACCTCCAGCCAGAACAGCAGCTTGTCTGGCAGAAAGTGCTGCAATTCTTGCTCAAGAGCAGAATCCAGACCTATTTGATCAATATGCTTTCTGACAAAGTGACATGCATAGACAAGCAATTCAGATATATATTTTGAGATTCTTGCCTTGATATCAGAAATTTCTCTGTTGGAATGATATGAGCTCTGTAGCTTGCATATATTGAAGCAGAGCTCAGTATTCATAGTTCTGAAGCAACCAAGTGCAAGCTCTGCATGGCTATTTCCAGCGACAGAGAAATCCTTGCTGCGACTAGAATCCAATAGATACTCCCGAAATGAGGCATGCAGCGGGCGGACAGAAGTAGACATATCAGCTACCCCACTCATCAGTGACCCTAGAGGGTTGAGGATTGCTTGAATTTCATTGGAAACACCAGGGCTAGGAGGATATCCACGGAGACGCAATTGATGCAATGCATCAGAAGAAAGCGGAGCAAACACCGTCAGAATCTGGCCCATCACAGACCGGAAACGGGCCATGACTTGTTGGTTCTTGGTATTGAAAACCTGCGAGAGAACACTAGTATAGAGCAAGTCATGGTGCTCATTCACTGTGGTATAGTCTGCTGAAGCAAGAACCTGGTGCAAGCACTCTTGCGCCGAGGAACCATAGTTGGAGGAATCAGCGATGAACGTGCATGCAACGGCGGCCCATTGGAAGAGCCCTTCTGACTTGTCGGCCAGTCTAGAACAATCTTCTTCCGTGATACCATGGATGATAAGCTGTGAGCGAACAAACATGCGGACATCCGCCATGGTAGTTCCGATCGGGATGGAATCCATGTGTTTTGTATGGATGCCAGGGTCAAGCAGAATTCGATCGCGAACATCTGCCTCAAAGCGCGATGTCAACACAATCCGGAAATTGGGAGGTAGCTCGTGCGAGCGCGTAGCCAAAACGCGTAAGATTTCTCGGCGGTTGCGGTCGCCAATGTCGCCGCACTCATCCAAAGCATCCACAACAATGACCAGTGGACCTGTAAAAGTGAGCTTCTTGGCAGGTTGCAGTAGCAGCGTATCAAATTGCGTCTCGGGATCAAGTGAACTCCGTAGCTCTTTCTTGTCCCGGATTGCATCGAACAATGTGCGTTTGAACTGGTCATCACAGTCAGCGATGTTCCGCGCCAGCGTGCTGAAGAACGTTTCAGGACCGCGGACATTCCTATAGTTGCGATCAAAGGAGAACGAAGACCCGAGGCGATCGAGCTTGTCAAATCGATTGGCGATATTATGAGCGATCGTCGACTTGCCGGTTCCAGCTGGTCCAGTGAACAAGAGAATGCGGCGTTGGTCATTTGCATTGAGGATCCAGTCCGTGATTTCTTCCAACACCGCGACACGGGTCCCAGGAAGACATGCCTTGGATGGATCGAAACGCGCGCCCTTTGCATATGGTAAGTCATCCAAAATTGCCATCTCCACTGTGAATAATTATGAACCAGACATGAGCGGGTCAGTAATAAAGAAGACGCACCAATACTATCTCCCTGTTCAAGAACACGGACGACAGAGAGTTGAATTTGTACACTGGCTGCCTGGTCAAACTTCACGCGTAGATCCTGGAACTTCGCCTGGTATTCCTTGATGACAGCGTCCTTCCGAGATCCGATATTCGACATGGTACGCGACCCTGAAGAAACGACTCATGAAATGATTGTCCATGACAGTGATTTCATAGAACGTACAGAAATTGCCGTGCTTTGCATATTCTATGATGAACCTTGCGCATTCAATCGTCTGCCGTACGATGACATCGAGAATACCCTTCTGTGCTGCGTATCGCTTCAGAGAGTCCGCTTGCTCCACGAAATCATATATGTCGGCTATGTTATCAAGGAGTGCCCGCACATCGGCGTCGCGCTCGGCCTGAGAGATAATCAACTATAGAACATGGAATCAATAAAGAAGAACGAAGGATGAAGTGGTAGGTATCAGGGTATACCTGATTTCCCTGAGTAAAGACGCCAACAGCAGCTTTAGCATACGGGCTCAGCTGGATGACAGAATGCGATCAGTCAGTGATTAGCAAGAGCAAAGCATACAAAATACCTCGGCGACGGGACCAAAGAGGTTGGTCAGTACATCCAGCCTGCGAGTCAAGCTCTCGAGCACTTCCCCTATGGGCTTCATCTCGGTCAATGCTTGACCAGCATCTGCGATATGAGCCCTCAGATTGGTTTTCGCCACCTTGAAGACGAGTTCGCTGTCGAGCGTCTTTCCGTTTGCATCGAGGGAGCGAATCACGTCTACGTAACCCATTAGCGGGATATTGCAGGAGTCGAACGAATAACTGACCTCCCAACTGGGACTCTTGTACAAGCATTTCGACAGTATCCTCGACCTTCCCGACCTCTTCGGCCTTTCCAAAACCCACTTGCGGCTTAGCAAAGACGGTAAGAACCAGACGGGGGAAAGGTTGAGTATCAGCGCTGCGCAAAGCCAAGTCAGCGAGGCCGAGCACGAGGGAAAAGGAATGGGGGAGCGTACAAGACAAGCTTCTCGTTCCATTCAGCATCGCGCTCTTTTCCCTGACCACTTCGATTTCCTGTGCTCCCCGCGACGGCATAACCATCAGCTTTCTTAGTACTCTTGGTCTGATCACTGCCGAGGCTGCAGGTTACGTAGTAGGATCGGTTTCGAAGGCCCGTCTTAGGCAGACGACGGCCATGGAGGACTGCATCGACGAGGGGTGATAAGGATCAGTCACTCTTCGTACCGTCAAATCTAGGACATCGCGACTCAGTACGCACCTATAACTTTGATTGCAGACATTGTAATCCTGAGAATATCTTCCGATGTTGTATCCGCTTTGTTGTAGTTGTCGACGACAGTTGCTAGAGGGAAGAAGGAGGAGCTGGGGTTGGGCGATGATCGATGACCACCTGGTTGTGCGTCTTCCAAGTTCCCAGCCTTATCATCTTGTTATCATCATTGTCAAGATGCGTGTGGCCTGTGCCACCTGGCCTCGAAGTCAGGTGCTTCTACAACTTTCCATGCCGCTTCGTGGCTCGATACTCCAACAATAAGTTTTTGATTAGTTCGTGGTCAGAAGCGTGTTACATAGGATCGTCACAATATTGGTGCACCTAGAGGAAGGCCTGAGCCTGAAGTCCCCATATACGAGCATAATCTCCGCCGCGTTTCAAAAGCTCATCATGAGTTCCTGTTTCGAGTATTCTCGAGTCATTCATGTATCTGCGAT
>JSYW01002580.1:0-41110 GCA_000787475.1 Lentinus polychrous
CATTGATGATTGTAGGAGATGTCCCGGTCGCCACTTTGCATGGAACAATCTATTCTCGCTGTTCTCCAATGTGCTTCATACCCTTGATATCTCCCCCGCTAAGGGTAAGGATGGCAAGCCACTGGACACGACGTTCAAAATGTCAAGGGGCACGATCTCGTGAGTTGGACAACAACCTTCCGTCTATTCGAGCTTCTTACTGACGTCGATGCATCAGGGGACCCTCCGCGTTTGACCTTGATATTGTACCGCGCTCTGCTCAAGCGGAAGCATTGATCAAGTCCTCTTGAGCCGAAAAGTAGCCTACTGCAGTAGCCAGACTCGGCGTACTATCCTTTGATTCATCGTTTGTTTGATTTTTTGGCGCGACTGTTCCGCAAAATCCGTGTATACTTAGTACGTTACCTCCGCTCACACATGTATTCTACGCTACATAAACATATAGCATATAATATCGAGATACTTCCTCATCAACCTCCGAGCCGGGTATTAGCCGTATGCAAGGGACTCACAAGTTCACTGTCAACCTCCGTACGGGAGCTTGTGCTGGCAGTGACTTTGCGCACTGACAGTTCTTTGGCCACATGTTGAAAGTAGACTCACCAGGCGCAGTGGAATCTCAGCCTGAGTGAATCACGCGCTTGCGTTGCTACTTACAAGTCGATATTGAGAAGATAATCAATATGAAAAAACGATCAACGGTCTGTGTTCCCTAAGTGACGACCGTGACTCGGACCTGCCCCTGCTCCGGCAACTTTGAGAGTCCCAAGGTTTGAGTCAAGATTTTCACCATGTGTATATGTTTAGGTTAAGTTACTCTTTCGATCTCAGCATCCGGCATTGTCACTGCTTGGCACTGAACGTCGAGTGGTGACGGCATGCAGAGCATTCGCGACTTCCACATTGGGATATATATGTCCATATATGGCAAAGGCTTCAGCTCGTGAGCTTTAGATCTAGAGTCAAGACTCGACACCGACGGCGACTGGAAAGGATTTCGAACCCCTTCAAGTTGAACTTTGATCAGTTTGCCAACTTCGCCCTCTACCCTACAGTAGTCATGGTACTGTTCCGATACCATCCCGCCCCATGGTAAGGGCTATGTGCGGAACTAATAAGTCAGGTAACCTGCGACATTTGTACATGTTGCACTCCAATACTCCAATAACACCGCCGCTCACCTGGCCTTGATCATTGCTTGGTATAGCAGCTTTGGTAGCGGACTCTGACCAGTGACGTCAAGCTCGGGATCGACGAAACACATCCAAGCGTTCCCGCCGGCCATTCTCCATGAAACGCGTCCGAGAATGTCCCCTGATGTGCTATGGCATACATAGTGGGCATTTAAAATTTTGGCCGAATTGAAGTCGATTCTCCATTCCCGGGACAGCCCGGACCGAGTGACTTCACACAGCAGTGAGGTGGTAAAGTAACGCTTGAGGGCAGTAAAGTATTGTCCGGAGCCACAATACTTGGTCGGGAGTGGTTGATATTCTTGGTAGTGGTCATGGGGAGAGATCGTGACGCCGCAGTGCGAGATTCGGCCGCCAAGTAAAGCACGGGAGGTAAGTAGAGCAGGTAGCTGTGCGTTCAGGAGGCGAGGGACTTGAGAATCTGGGTGATGCACGTCAAGTTTGGGACAGCTGGCGGTGTACGGGGTCCGCAGGGATGGTGAAGTGAGAGCCGACCTCAGTTGTAGGCTATCACGTATTACATAATCAGAGAATGAAGGCTACGGGAATGATGCGGGTTGAAGACAAGTACACAGCGAAGGCGGCGACAGCGTCCTGGCAAGTCTGCCGCTACACTCGCTCGATTGTTCGCGACGGCCATGGCTCCCAGTGCCGGCCAAACGACCTCGAACCGAAAAGGTGTCTGGGAGCCTCTCCCGCTCATCCTATACGGCTACGCCGTTCACCCACTGTCACCATCCAGGAGAGATACCCGATTGTCCAACAGAAGTTACCGAACTCATCTCTCGACATTTACCGACGCTTCCGGAGAGGAGCATCTCGTCCACAGGGACGTCGTCTCGCTCGAGGTGGGAGATGAAGTCTATGCCTTTGAAAAGTACACGCCGAAAGACAAGGAGGTCGAAGGAATCTGGTATCGAGGGTATGTACATATCTGTCCTAGCATGGCATGGTTCGGACATAACTTGTGATTTTGAACGCTAGTTATGTCGTATGCACCACTCGTCGTCCAACCGTCACCTGGCCGACCGCGGCCGACCCTTCATCCTCCGCCCCCGCAAAGCAGCTCCCAAAGGTAGATGAAACTCCAAACCCACAGGTCTTTATCGGCATCTTTCCTGCCTCTCACATATTCGTCCACAACGAGAGCTCGGACGCCGAAGGTCTAGCGGAAATATTGGCAAATGTCAATGGCACCGTGCAGGATGCCTACCCTGCCTGGGCTCGTGACATTGATTCCTTCAAGGACGAGGACGACGGCGATTCAGGCAGCGTGGCGCCCCGCAAGTCTTTCAAGCTAGCCCCTACTCCGGACCAGAGCCATTCATCACGCGCGCGACTCCCAGTATACCCTCCAAGTCTAAGATCGACCTCCCCGACCCCGACAGAATCCCAAACACAGAAACCTTTGCCACCCCGACCTTCTATACGTCCAGGCGATGATACCATTGCCGGTGTCGAACAGCCTATTGTTGATGAAATTGCCTCTGCTCTGCGAGAATGGCACGCCTTAATGTACCAGCATTTGGCTCGCCGTGATTACAAGCTGTTCCAAGTTGTCAAGGAACATATTGAGGCACTGCACCTCGGTCGCCGACAGCTACTTGCACAAACTTTGAGTGCAGAAGAAACAGTCGTTCTTCGTAGGCAATGTGTCGTCAGACTGGTCTCTGGAAATATCGTACAAGGTCTCGACATCATTGTCCGGCACCCTACCTGGGGCAGCCTCGTGAGAGTGGATGTCGAGGGCGAGGTAGATGCTCGTAGCTGGGTCAGTGCCGTCAGGATGTTCGCTATGCAAGCTTCTCTTGCATACCTGGACCCGACTAGCGGTCCATCCCAATCCTTGAACCTAGGGGCATTCTTGGACCAAACAATCTCTCACGCTAGTCCGCTAACACGATCTCTATCCAGTGCGCAGGACGTGGCCCGCCTCAAAGGCAGCTTACGCAACCTAGGCTCACTGTCCTCACCTTCCGCAACCCCAGCTCGCGCCAAGTTCTACCACATCTTCCTCGACGTGCGAGCGTTTGTAGCCTCACCTTGTGCGCCCGGAGAGTCAGCCGAGCTATTCTTCTCTCTCTACAATGCCAACGGTGCCCGTTTCCTCTCGGAAGATTTCTGCGTCGTACTCAACCACCACGGAGTTCTGGCTCGAGACCCCACTTCACGTATTCGCACGCTATTCACGGATCTGGTTCAGTCGGATGTGCAGGACCCTATATTCCTCGTCTGTAAAATTGTGCGAAACGGGTCGATGAAGATGGGCGGGTCGATGGCTTCTATATCCGAGGGAGGCAGACGAGCTTCCGAAGCGTCCTATCGCGATCCGAATGGGTCCCACATTTGGTCTGACCCGTACGAGAGTGGTAGTGGCCGAGTAACAGGAGGAGCAGGCTCTGAACCGGCAGCGTACTTCAGGCGTCCTTTCGGATGCGCGATTCTGGAGCTCACGCAATTGAAGAAGATGGTGGAAGAGGGGCTGGAGGTGTCCTCCACAAGGGAGCACAACATGCCTATATATGTGCCTACGCACGAAGCAACGTTCTCTATGCTCCATCAAGATATCCTCAACAGGAACACGAAGGAGTATGAAAAGTCTCCACGGTACGTCCCCGCGCTTTGATGCAGATGTGTCGATCTGAACACTCATACTGATTGACGTGTCTGTGTTCCTCTTCCCGCACCCGTGATTCTTTTCTTGTCCATCATTGCCGTCGTCTCCGTCGTTGTGCCTTTGGTTGGCGTAACTAATCATATACATAACAGGGCAGAGTCGATTGCTGTATCTATCAAAGTTTTCTATGGCGACGCAGATACCATAATACGCGAAAATACCTCATTACTTCAAGATACCCCTTTGAGTTTACGCCTAGGATTCCCAGATGTCGTCTTCCCCGGCGACGTTCGCAACGAACTTTACGTCAAGCTCTGGAGCGGTGACTTTACTTCCTCCCAGACGACCTCTGCCCGACGGAGCGTCACCAACTTTGCACGTGGAAATGTGGGGACGATGAGTAATAACGTGCAGGTCACAGTCGAGGTCAGGGATTCGACGGGACAGACCATGGAACGGCTAATCACACAGTGTAGCGGTGAACCTGAGATGACGCAGTTCCATTCGATGGTCTTCCAGCGGACGAGTCAGCCGACGTTTGGAGAGCTCATCAAGGTCAAATTGCCCTTCCAGGGTGCCCAGAAGCTTCACCTCTTCTTCACATTCCGACATCGAGATGCTCGCGCACGTTCCGTACCGCGTAACGGCGAACAAGCAGAAAAGCCGTTTGCGTTCGCCTGGCTCCCGCTCTTCCCTGACGGCCGTGCGTTCTTGGAGGATGGGAGTCATACGTTGGTCCTTTACAAGGCTGACAAACTGTCCCAGGTCACGCCGGACATGTACCTCAATGCTCCTGCGTGGTTACCCCCGAACCAGAGATTGGACCAGCTCAATGTCTCACTCGAGATGCAGAAGATCGCCCCGGTCACGAGAGACAACTTAACTATCCGCTCTTCCCTCTGTTCGACCAAGTTCACCCAGAACCCTGTCTTGCTCAGCCTTCTGAACTGGGACAAGCTTGCAGATAGGGAGGTGCTGGAGGCGATTCTGAAGATGTTCACATTCGTGGGCGAGATAGAGATCGTCCGGTTCTTGCAGGACATATTCGACTCCCTCTTTGCCATCTTGGTCTCGAGACACAACCTCAGTCATGAGATGGACCAGTTGGTCTTCAACGCGCTCGTCACCGTCTTGGGAATTGTGCAGGACCGTCGGTTCAGCAATTTCCAACCTGTCCTGGACGTGTACATCGAGAGTCATTTCATCTGCGCCGAAGCATCATCGCATATGATTCAGTCTATGAATCGGCTGTTGCGCGATCCCACTGGGTCCGAGAGTGCTCCTGCCCTGCGAGCTGCCTTCAAGGTGTGGCATTACATATTCAAGTTTATCACCCGAGCACGGGAGTTGCAGAAGCGCCAGGAGATGGTTGTCGGCGGTGGTCTCGCCACGGAGCAATCTGAGCAAGCTTTCAAGAGGGAGCTAAAGGGACACCTGGACGAAGTGCACCGGATGATGTCGACCACGGACCCACCATCTATCATTGGCACCCAAACGATCGCGCTACAGCATTTCACATCTATCCTGCCCGAACTCAACAAGGTCTTCTCTATCAACGAGATGGTTTCTATCGTCGCAACCTTCTCCAAGTCAGTAGTAGGGCACAAAGGCAAGATCGTCATATGGAAACTGGTGATGTACTTGCAAATCGTTAAGGGCTTCCTCTTTGATAACCCCGAATCCCGCACTCGTCTCGTCGAGAACGTCATCATTTGGATCAAGGCGCATTTTGGCAAGTACGATGAGTACTTGCAGACTTCGCCCGGGGATTCGGATCAGGTGAAGGACCAGACCAGGGTGGCTTGGTTGGAGAGCATTCGGTTGTGCATGTCAATTATTGCCGTGAAGTTGGATAAGTTGCATCAGACGTTGGTGAACCCGGAGACAATCACGGATAGGAATGTGCTGAGGCAGGAGCAGGAAAATATTGATTTCTTGCTCTCGTTGCTGCCAAGGTATGTTGTCGCTGGCTCTTAATGTATGTTGATATGCGAGACTCATTGTCCTCGTAATAGCGTTCTCGATTCCTACAGTGAGTTCTTGAACCCAGCATCGCTCAAGGCCATGGAGCGTGTCCAGTCCACCGCGACTACACCCACCGCGGTACCCGTCACATTCCCAGACTCGTATCCCTTCTCACTTCTGTCCGAACTGCCAAAAGAAGTCACTCCGAACGGCGAACTGAGAGACAGAAAGGGATACTATAGTCCAGGGCTAGGAGAAACCGCCGTCGTTTTCCTCGTGCTCGTATTATCCGCTTCCAGGAAACTGTTTCTCAGTTTCCTCGAGAACGTGCTGGACATTGAAGGGAAAGAGAAGCTGAGCTCGCTGTTGTTGCAGCTGTTCAAAGTGGGAACATCCATCTTGAACAACGATGCGTTCCCTAGGAATTGGTTGAACATCAACATCCTGGCGCATAAGGTTCTCATCAAGATGATGGACCCCATAGCGACGATCCTGGAGCAGGAGTATGTCCCTCCCCCGGATTCGAATCAGCCTTTGGAGGCAAATGTTTGGAAGGAGGCGTTCCATTTGTTGATGCGGCTCTTGTCCTCTGAGCATTTGGCAATCGAAGAGTTCAGTCCTCAGGTACGTCTGTTCTTTCGCCGTGCTCGCATGGCTACGGCTCACAGTCGTGTAAAAGAAACGCAGAACGGTATGGCGACTTGCGGGAGACATCCGTGGAGATGGAGCTGCCATTCTGTTGCGCCTCTGGAATGCGCTTGGTGACCCTGCAACAGAGGGTGAGAGTCCGGAGACTCAGCCCGTTGCTCGACCTGGAGTGAGTAAAAATCAGAACGCGGCTCAGTTTGTGCCTGATCCTGACGGTACATACAGAACTATCAGCTGGCCTTGACTTCTGTTGTGGGCCACGTCGTCAACCTTTGTCTCAGCAACCATGATCAAGTGCGGTACAACGCCGTCCACATTCTCTACTGCATGATCCTCTCCGAGTATCAGGTCTCGGAGCATTTCGACGACATCGAGAACGAGCTTGTTAGCAAGCTCGACACCTTGTTCATGTCGGAGAGTAAGGGTGATGATATTTCCAGGGCGTACTTCATCGGTCACCTCCGTCAGCTATTCGAGACTTCCAACGTCCCCGCTGATTTGCGCACTCGCGTCACGACGTTCCTCGATTCTGTCGATCTTTTCCTCGAATTGCTGCTTAGTGTGCGAGCATTGCCTGAAGGGGACGAATTTGCGGATGATAGGGTTATTGCTACGGTATGTTATGCTTTACTTGACTTAAGGACTGTTTGTTGATAGGCTACCAGCTTCGTCTCATGAACTTCATTCGGCGTATTGGGCGGGACGAAATCTACATCAAATACGTGCACCAGCTGGTCAACGTACGTGCGACTCTGCGAACACATACCCACTTCATACTCATCGAGATCCTCAGATGCACTTACAAGCTCAGAACTACGTCGAAGCCGCCTTGACCTTGAAGCTCCACGCAGATTTGCATGAATGGGATCTGAACTCGTTTGCCCCGCCGATGGAGGATCTTGGCTTGCCCCAGCAGTCTCAATTCCATCGAAAGGAGACTCTCTATCTGCTGATTCTGGATTACTTGGGTAAGTGCCCGAGAAGACCGGTTCACCGCGTACAGTAGAATTGACGTTCTTCCAGGTAAAGGAAAGGCATGGGAAAGTGCCATTGAGATTTGCAGGGAGTTGGCTTATCAGCATGCTGAGATCACATTCAATTAGTAGGTTACTCTCGTTTCTTCGTCCCTGAGTTGTACTGACACTTCGGTAGTGCGAGGCTCGCAGAGATATTGAGGCATCAGGCCGCCTTGCACGAACACATCGTCACCGATCAGCGTTACTACTCGGACTACTTCAGGGTAGCATTCTACGGTAACTTCCCTAGCGCCATTCGCAGCAAGCAGTTCATTGTACGTGTTCCCATCATACTTCGTGGTATTGATCTGACCATTTAACTCGCAGTACCGTGGATACGAGTGGGAGAAATACGGAGCGTTCTGCGAGCGCATGCTCAACAAGCACCCAGGCGCTCAACTATTGAAGACGATGGGTGACCCACCCGTGGACATCCGTTTCGGCAACGATCAGTACATTCAATGCACCGCTGTGACCCCAGAGCCAGATCGCTCCTTACCGATCTTCACCAATCCTGATGTCCCCCCACAAATTCGGGCTTACTACGAACATAGGTGCGAAGTCATCACTGGCCGTTACCCGTGACTTTCTGACTTTTGGGATCAGTGCCATCAACCTGTTTAGTTATTCTCGGACTATTGTGAAGGTTGGCCCTGATGGTAGCGAAGAAAGCTGGATAGAGAAGACCTATCTCACCACAGAGGAAGCCTTCCCTACCGTTTTACGCCGCTCAGAAGTGGTCGACGTTCACATTATGGAGATTTCTCCGGTGGAATCTGCTTTACAGGAAGTTGAGCAGAGGACGCGAGAGCTGGCTGGTCTCAACCTCCGATACTCGGCACTAGCGAAGACAGGGCAGATTGTCTCTACCACACCCCTATCGATGGCCCTCAACGCCGCCGTGGATGCGCCCATCAACAGTGGTACATCACTGTACCGCCAGACCTTCCTCACTGAGGAATACGTTCAGAGGTACCCCGACCGCTTAGAACAGGTCACGAAACTTCGAAACGCTATCGACGATCAGGTATGGTCTCCGCCGACGGCTACCGGATTACCTCCTCACAGACGTCATTTTTCAGGTCCGCATGATTGATAGTTGCTTGCGTCTCCATGCCCAGCTTTGCCCCCAGCAAATGTTGCCTTTCCACAACACATTAGAGAGCTTCTTCCGCAAGAACTTCCAAGAGGAGATTCAACGTTTGGCCGTTGACCCTCGCACTGAGGTATCCTCGATAATTTCGCAGCCTAGTCAGCGCACGGTTTTACGATCGCCCTATTTGTCCTCGACTCGGGAGAATTTGCATGATCGACCCCTCGCTAGTCCCTCGTCGCCCACCATGGCACCGCTCGATCTAGGTCGACCTATGATAGAGCCTGCAACCTTGGCAGCTCAGCCCCCTAGAGAAAATGGACAGGTCAACGGCAACGGTGCGCCTGCCAACCAACCATCCTTACTGCAGCGGCATATGGCGCACCTTGCTCGCCACGGCTTTACAGGTGTTGCATCAGGGCCTCGCGACCATGGAGGCAGCGACTCATTGTCGGAAGGCTCCCCACACGAGTCGTTTGCAAATGGCACTGGTATGCCTTTCACCATGCAATCGGCTCCGTCAATCACAACGTCCACCATGGGTAGTATCGGCTCATTGCGTGGACGGTTCTCGAGGCTTGGTAGTTTCAATTTTGGTCGTCGAGAGGTCTAATCGTGGTTATGCTGTCTTCTATATGATTGTATCTATTGAATTCCGTACTCTCTTTGCTTTGCTCGATATCTTTCGGACTTCATTCTTTTGTGTATTGGAGCGCATTGTTAATTCCTGTACAACGTAGTTTACTCGTAATGTACTGATGTGTGAATGGTATACCAACGAAGAGTATAAATAGTTAAAAGTAAGGCTACAATGTGAAATTGAAACGACCATTATGCCGCCCAAAGGTCATGGATACAGTATGAAACGTAGAAACCAAAAGCTATGCCATATAACGTAGAGGATGAAAGAACCATGATGTATGGCATGAAGCTAAGTCTAAGTAATGATTAGAACGCGTGGCGCTCACATGTAGAGTTGGTTGTGAAAGGACGAGTAATCCGACTCATTGAATGCATCACCTTCAGAGCCGTTAACAGCCAGTGGTACCATTCCAGCGCTCATCGGGTGTTGTTGATAAGGCGGGTACGCCTCCGGTGCGAAATCCACGGGTTCATTGGGGAGCTCGCCAAACGAGGAGTGTGATCGTGGCGAAGGTGTACCAGACAACGATGCAGGGGAGGAGTTGGCGAATGATGAATACGCTCCTGTGCCATCATGTCCAGGGAAGCGAGGGATATCCATGGGGAGGGTGGGAAGCCCATGGCCAGCGAAGCCGAAATCAGGGACGGATCCGCTGGGGATGTAATGCTGAGCAGATGGCGTCGGAACGAAACGTTCTGCCGCATAAGGACCCGGAGAATGTGCGGGTGTGAACTGCGGTAGCATCTCTGATGCGGGCGTTGATGAACTGGCTCTAGGATGACTAGACTGCGTGGTTGCTGAGACTGTGCTCGCGCACGACACCTGATCGACAAGTCATCAGTACGTGATCCCACCTTGGGACAACGCGACAACTCACGTATTTCGACATGATTTTGTGCAGAGCCTTAGGTAACGCTTCCCAGTCGAAGACTTTGACGTCTTTCTCGATGTGGCGCGGTTTGGGTGCGGGGAAGTCCATGATTTGCTGGAAGAACTCCTCCGTGCCAGCGCGGTTTTTCGAGATGGTTTTCGGGCGGAAACCTTCGAGGTTGCGGCGAATACGGTTCTTCTCCTCGATGGGGAACTCCTCTCCCGCCAGCTTCTCCAGAAGACAAATGATATCGACTGATGTGACATGACAACTGTGCGTCTGTCGTCGATAGATGCAAGAGATCACGGCGTCACCCTCGTTGTACTCTTCCTGGGTGATGCGCTCGCAAGTTACCCGCAGACGTACGCCTATTTGCTCGGCGTGGAAGCGGACAAGCCGACGGCCAATGTTCATCTCCTCTTCAGACCAGTTAGCCGCCATGTCCTCAATGGGACTGGCGATCTCGAGTTTGACCCGCTGCGTCTCGGATACACCATCCCCGGGGCCAAAACGGCGTGTTCGCACCATAGCTTGCTTCCCGTGAGGACGAAGGCTTGAGGGTGCTTTACCGGTACTCGACCGCGCGCTAGAAGAGCGTGACACGGAGGGCGAGAGCCTTTCGGTTGCTGGAATGCTGACAAGCGAAGGAGACGGAGAAGCCGACATGTCGCTGAAGGCCAGGTGGTCTGGGGAAGGGCTGGGTTTGATGGCGATGGTATGCACACCCGGCGTGTTCATCAAGGACCTCGATGCTGGACAAACACGTATTAGCTAACATGTTATTTTGCGGAAGTGAGATACGTACAAGTCCAGTATACGAAGCTGCCGAGCACCACAGAGTCGAGGATATCATTATCCACAGTGAGGGCTTGGACTGACAGTGGGATTGGTGTCCCAGGGCAGACGCCATCCTCGGGAGGAGGGGCAGTAGCCTCAAGCCGCCAGTTGCCCATCCTGGTATCGTGAACCGGTCGTACTACCGTAGTGAGGGGTCTGCGACCCAGAACAAGGCGGAGCAACGTTGTATGATTTGATTGCCGTCTGAAGCTTACAACGACGGCGAGTGGCTGACCAGCTTCACCTTCGAGAGACCGGTAGCCGTGAATACGGAACAGGCCTCGCGGTGACACGGTAGTGTTGCTCACGGACGCGTGCGCAGATGAGGATGGTGTCGGTCCTGAAACGTTCAAGTCAGCAACGAAGCAAAACTACATCCGGAGAACATACCAGAGAACGATGGATAGTCATAGTATTCCATTGAGGTTGTAGATTGCAGAGCAAATGGACTGTAGAGAGTCACTGACATAACAAGGTTTTAATACGCTGAGGGACACGTGAGTCTATGCGGACGAGTGGCGTGAGGGGAGAAGCAGGTCACGTACAAGGAACCTTAAGAGACACCCTTTATAGGGGATCGAGTCTATTGTCTAGAAACGCGGAAGGTTGATAGGTGATCAGCTAGGGGTGGGGTGGAGGTCAGAACAAGACGAGCGTAGGTAGTGATCGAATGCCGTATTGTCAGTGACCAGGCCAGACGGGACGGAGATGCGAGGACGAATGTCCAGGTGTTTATAAGGGGAATCCATCCCCCTCCAACTCCGGGGCAGTAATTTGAAGTGGGCCGGCATCCAAACGATGACCCATCGCTTACATCCAGCCAGAGATAGATGCCGCACCGATCAGGTCGAGTTTCATCTTGCCTTGGACCTTCCCGATGCCCAAACAATGGGAACCAGTATCCAAAGTGGGTTGGATCCTCCCTTCCCTCCTCCTGTCACGTTTCTTTGTAACGTGCTCGACGCGTTATTTAGTACCTGTATGCCATTTGAGGTCTATAGGACCTCTGTGAATATGACCAACCGCCCTCCTCTTGTCAAAACGCTTGAGTGGCCCGCAGACCACGGCCTGCGTCGCAGACGCGAACCTCCCGTTTGATGGGAGGGAAGCGTTTGCAATTGATGGAGAAGCAGCGCCCCATTGTGCCCACGTGGAGTGATCTACAGCTCGCGTGGCTGAGAAAGAGTAGATCCTGCCCTGTCCTATCCAGATCCATCCGTGCCGCCTCCATCCGGCATATCTCGTGCTTCCGTCCTAAACATCCCTCAAAGTACGGCCGCGTTGGTCATAATTCTGTAAGTCCACGTCAACCGTCAACGCTCTACGTGACGCCTTATACAGCTAGTGCCCCCTGACCGTCATCCAATTTTGAGGTCAGCATACGCGCGGAAGGAGAGTATGTACTAATATTGTTACCGAGTCGGACAATAGACGCTCTCCGGGCCTGGTCGCATCAAAAGTAGGAACGTAGCCTCGTTAAGGGGCGGAAAGCCGTGCATGAGCGAGCTGTGCGCCGTGCGGTTCTTCTTACACACTTCTTCACAAGCTTTGCCATCAGGGTGATGGTCGCCTGGAGAATATTCAAGCCACTTTTCTCCGCCATCGAACGGGCGTTCGAACTGAATGGCATGGATGGCGGCTCTTAGCGCAGCGCGCGCTTTGTTCACGGCGCTTACCCTCGACATCCACATTGGCCCGCAAGTCTACTTCAGCATGGTCTGTTTTTGTGTTTGCTTTGTTAGCTATGGCGTGTTGTGACCATCGTGGATCAGTAGTCATCTATTGTTGCAGACTACAACAGAAAGCAGCAAGGAATCCGCTGTGACGAGGCCAGAGCCTGATGCAAGTGGTCCCACATCATGTGCGAATGGCATGCCAACGAACGCAGAGACTGCACTTCAAACGACGCGACTGTGTGTCCAGGCAACGTTCCGCCTTCCCCACGGTTGCCGAAGAAAGGTGTTACAGATGTTTACCGGAGTTGAGTGGGGTGCTATGCGGTCGCGCGGGCCGTCAGATAACGATTGTCCACCAATCCAACGGTCACGACCCCTAAGATGACCAACTTACCGCCGCCACAAGCTTCCGCTCGATAATAGGAACGAGCCCCTGCACACATGTCCGGTCGGCGTCGTTCCGAGGAGAAAAATATTTTTGTCGGTGTGCTCCGTGCTGTGTCGTTCGTAAACTGGAAGCTCCTCGACGTCGAACAGGGGTTACGTATGCCGGCGGTGAAGAACATACTGAACATAGCTCAGCATAGCTCCCCGCTGAGCGCCATGTCATACGTATACTACGGTCGCACCAGCAGGCAGCGACTAGGCTAACTCATCGAGTGTATTAACGCATACGTCCGCTAGTAACAGGTGCTTGTCAGCGGCGCGGTTACCGCGGCTTCATCCCGAGGGGGGCAATAATGCATGGCCGATGTCCGCTTGATCGTGTCAGCGATGAATTCGGAATTTAGTCAATTCGGAATTCGCAGGTCAGCTAGTGTAGGCCACCCCAGGCTGCAATTCAGGGGCTGAGGCCTGAGAGGCAGTCAGAGGTTGTGGAGACATGTCGTGTGCCTAACGACCCAATTCGTGAATTCCAGAGTGCCATCATCGGGCACCTTGTCGGTCCATATCCTCGCGACCGGCGGGATGTGGCCCTCCAGCGAAAGTACCCGTGTGCATGCGCTGCACCTCCTGAAGAATAAATCTTCGTAGGCCGACAACAATCTCTAGGAGAAATGCCGGCGGAACCAGTAAATTTCTCTGAACTCCCCGCAACTGAGATAGATGATACTCACAAGGACTAACTGTAACGGTGCCTGTGGCTGTGATTGAATAACTTTTGCCAGCTGTTGTGATAACTTCTGAAACACCGCAAAGTCAGATTGAGAGTGGGGTGGTTTCTGGAACGTACTGACTGTGAGTATGCACTCAAGGATTGTCGACCGCGATGTACACTCTTACCTTCTCTCGAGGGCCGAAGGCAGTCATGCTTTCCACCGTCAAGGCCTGGTTTTGTGCGACACCCAGTGTTAGGAATATGATTGAGACATCGGGGATGGTATACTTGAGAATGATGGGAAACTCCTCAAGAGCACGATCTCGTTTCTGAGCGGTGGAAGTCCATATATGCAGTCGATGTTTGCTGGACCTATTGAACCCCTTAACATATTCCACCAAGCCGTTCAGCTGTAGCGGAGGGGCCGAATGGTCCCAAGGAGGCAAAAGTTGCAGGGGAGCAGGCTCCAACGATGTGAATGCCTGTGGCGAATCTGGCGAGGGCGCCTCTCTGGGCTGAGGCCTAAGAACGGTGACTGAGCTCGGCAGTAATCTATGGTGCTTACTGGTGGTCCACATCGTCCTGTAGACGTTTGTGTAGCCTGAATACTATGGGGTTCTCTTTCTGACTGGCAGATGCTGCCTTCAACGCGTCCTGGACTTCCTGCGAACGGACCTTCTCGGCCAAATCTTTGATTTGCTCAAAGTCCGTCCGCAGCTGCGGCTTCTCTGACGGATGCGCCAGTGCCAGGACATCATCCGCCGCCTTAGCGTGAGCTGGACGCAACAGCAATGCGGGTACGTTGCGCAAGCTTTTGATACGATTGTTTAGATCTGTTAGGAGTTGTATTTTTTCTTCCAGGTCCGCTACCCGTTTCTTCTCTGTCGATATGTCGGCTGTGTCTGCTTGCGGTTTCGTCTCTGTAGACATGGCGGTTAGCTATGTAGGCATAAGCCGAGGTTGAGTTCGGGACCCAGGTAGTTTCCAAAAGTGGAACAAAGTCCATCACAGCTTCTCTTGAGCTTGATTCTCCGATCGGGCGCCCAGAGAAGGATCTCGCCAGCTAAACATGGCAGCTGAGTTGGTTCGACTGATTATTGTTATAACTTACTTGACAACGTGGTTTTTTGGACACAGCTCTCTCGTGTTTCCAAATGGTGATTATTGAACTACTCCAAAAAGACTCCTTTGACTCCCGCGAGAACGTAAAAGCACATCAACTTGACTCCGTCACTTCATATCAGTCCTTAGCTTCACCCCTCATCCACGCATCTTTGCATGATGGGAGTAAGCGATCTTCAGGCACTACTTACCTCGAACAAAGATACTGCCTCATCTCCGCACGTCGCACTGGTAGGGTGAGGTGGGTGAGGACCGTGAGGTCGGGTGCGGTCTGTCAGCCCTTCCGCATCAGCGTGATTCCTCACAGCCGATCATGTATCATGCGTATCGTGGCTATCGTGGAGTGCGCCCGGATGGTATGTACTAGTGATGATTATCCATGATTACCCTCGATATAACCGGTCGCGGCGGATAGAGCAATCGTCACTTTCTCATAATGGCAAAATCGCGACATGTTGACATTGCATTGACAGGATTCTTTGCTATGTAATCTGGACATCGCGGCAGCGGGCGAGCACTGATGAAATTTCTCCGTCGCCCGATACGGGGGCGCCACACACAAACCTAGAATGCCACCATACACCCTCTTCCTACGTATGTTATCGGAAAGTGAATCATGCAAATTCGCCTTCGTCGCGACAAATCCACGTGGGAGTGAAGACTCGTTTCTGATATAGGATTGAATGTCAATATTATAGTGAGCTTCGAATACATAGTGGAGTCCACATTGCTCCCATCAAGTGACAAGTGACAAAACCGCCCGACTCGCGTCCGATTCTACCAGCAGGCTCAGTCCGAGTCGAAGTTGAAAGATCACATACGAACAATCTCAAGAGTTGAGATTTAAGGTAGTCACGGCGAGTTTCGGAGCTCATGGGAAAGGTGAGCACTTACTGTCAACTGACCGTATCGGGCTGTATCGGGATTGTACACTCCACTGCTTTGCAATGGGCCCGATTGAGTCGCAAGGTTCACTAGACAGGTCAAGACTGATGAGCCCACAGTTCTTTGAATTTGGCCACGGTATGCCCTAACTCCTGTGAACCTGTTACCTCACGATGTTTCCTTGTCAGCAAATCGGCATATTTGCGTGTTCTAAAAGACCTGCCAAATATAGCACAAATTCGTAATCGAGCGGTTGGTATGAGCGTTTGCTTTGGTTTTCCTTACACCACGCACGACCTTGTCTCTAACTGTCATTTCTGTTTGTCTTGTTCTGATCCTCGTAAAGGTATGATTCGCATAACTTGATTGCAATCCGGTAGTTATGTCATTTCTACTAGGGGAAATCATCCGCCTTGCATGATTACTGCGCAGCTGAGGAGGAATGGTTTGAGGGGAAGGTACGTGTCACCTACATGAGGGAACTCGTTGTACATCGCTAACAAGGTACTCTTATGTAGCATTTTGACCGCCAATAGTAGCAGGTTAAGTTACCCTGCCAAGTATCCGAAATCCCGACTACATTCATCCACATTCAATGCCTCTCCATATCCATACCGTTTGACGGTCCTTGTTCACGCTAGGAATCTGTCCTCCAACTCACCTTCACCGAGCAAGACATCGGCGGATACCCCTCCGGAGCCCGTTCCTCTTCCAACTGCCCCTTCATCTCACAAAGCCAAGGTAGAACATAGGCCGGGACCTGTGAAGCCGCGGAAATCATCGGCGCCTGCGACTGCGTCACCTAGCGTCGCCTCGGGTTCGAAACATGTGTCGCGAGATGCTCCCGTAGACCCTTTATCACTCACAAGTTCAATTCCAAAGGTTCCCGTCAAGGAGGTCGTTGAGGTAGCGAAGCAAGACTATCAGGATGCAGCCCAACACGGTATTCTCGCGCCGCCGCCAGAAGGCGCCTCCCGCATCGGTATCCTTATCCATACGGCGAAAGAATATTTCGTATGTTACTGTGTTCAAATTCTTTGGTCAGGACACAGCTTCACTCGTGTTACAGAGATTTTACTGGAGAGGCGTGAAGTTGATTAATACAAATCGCAAACGCGTGAAGGAGATGCATGAACGCGTGAGGGCTGGAGGACCGCCCTTGTCACGCTGGGAGACAAGATTCATCCGGACTTACAACGAGGATATCATCAAGTCAGAATCTCGTTGATTGTAAGCTTCTTACCAGCTAATCCTCCTGCAGGTTGATACCCTTCGCAATGATTGTCATTCTCCTCGAGGAGATCATCCCTCTTGTGGTGATCTACGCACCTTTCCTTCTCCCATCCACGTGTATCCTTCCTTCCCAGAAAGACCGCATTGATTCGAAACGGCGAGACAAGCAGCGGACGTACATTTCCGTCATGAGTGAAGACTTCCAGAGGATCCAGAGTTTGGCATCGGCTGATCCTTCAATATCTGCTGATGCCCTACTCTCTGCCGCTCTTCTGCCTATCACAGGGTGAGGCGAACTATTCTCGGAATGCCCGCGCAATATGAATGCTAATCGCTATGTCAGGGCGCTCGGTCTTTCAACATTTGGCCCCCCTCCCGTCCGACAACGCCGTGTGAAGCGCCAGCTTGAACGCGTCAGGGAAGATGACGCGCTTTTGCTCAAGGAAGGCCTCGGTGCTTCACTCACCGAGGCAGAACTTCGCGATGCGCTAGAGGAGAGAGGATTGTGCGTTTCATCTCCATCCGACTCGCTGCAATATCACCTCTCCATACTGACGTCCCTAATCATTCCTAGACTCGCCGAAGGGTTATCATCTAAGCAAATGCAAGCCCGACTGCGGTGGTGGCTCAGCGAGGCTTCTCATAGCACAAACTCCGATGCTACAGCTGATGATCAATTGAAGATCCGAATTTTGCTTATAGCCAGAGGGGCGACTGAAAAGTTCTGATCCCCTATTTACAGACATGCGCTCTTTGCTCTTAGAGTAGACGATCATGGGTACGGGTAATTGTTGCTAGATTTGTGTTGTCATTATAATTCTCCCCCACCGAGAAGCCCTCGTATAGCTGAAGGAGACACGATTAATGCGAACCCAGTATGATTGATTCCCGATAGTTTGTTGTTTTACACGGGTTCCGGGACGAATACATTCCACACTCCGAGGCTCGAGCTCTCCTACATGTTCGAAACGCTGCGGGTAAAGGCTAAAGCCTGCCAGTTGAACAGACTGGCTGGTTGTAGCATGATGGACTTCTGAGCAAGCCGCTGGGCTGCATCTCGTCCGCCCGCGGTTTGTCCAAGTGCTATCGCCTGCAGACCCAGCGAATCCCGAGCTTGGTACAAATCGTGCTCTTCCGCAGTTGAAGCACTTTCCAAGATGGCTAGCGCAGATTTTGCATCGCCCGCACGCAGCAAGAGTGACGCAAGTCGCCTTCTGATACTCGGTTTCCAAGGTTGTGCAGCCACAGCAGCTTGTGCGACAGAAATAGCTTGCCGAACGTCATTCTGCGGAATTTCGTGATGTTAGAAGTAAATCTTCAATGATGCGTCCAGACTCTACCTGGCCTAGGTGATGCTGTATCAAGAGATACGACACATGGCCCTCAGGATCGCGCTCGAGTCGTTCTTGCACCGGTAACGCTAATATCTCGGATAATGCGGCGTCGACCAAGCTATCATCGTCTGTGAGGATACCCATGCCAGCCAGTGTATTGACCGCGATAAGGTTCTCAGGATCCGAGGAAATACTGGATGCATAGTATGAGTGGCGGACTGTTGCGCATGGTAAGAAACGGCATACCTTTGCAGCAATTGTGCTTTGGCAGATTCTCTGCCTTCTTCCGTTCCCAAGGCCCATAAGGTCTGGGCGAGGAGCACCGTGACATGTCCTCGCACAATGGCATGATCCGCTGAACTCTCCAAGGCGGTCTCGAAGCTAGCTAGTGCTTCCTCGAATCTACCCAGTTTAAAGTTTGCGAGCCCTGATCCGAAATGCACTTGCGACAGTAGGATACGTGTCGTTTCCTCCGCATCGACTTCTGGTAAGAGTCCTGAGGCGACCTGGAATGCTTCCAGTGCTCCATCGTAGTCCTGCAAGGAAAGACGCAACCGTCCCATATTCGTATGTGCGATAGTGAATTGCCGTTCTATGAGAGGGTCTTCACTTTCCTCATAGGCAGTTTCGAGAATGGTGATCGCCCTTTGGATGAGGTCTATAGCCAACTCTCCCTGTCCTATGGATTCACAGACGAGGGCGAACAAGTGTAGCGCATTCACATCTTGGGGATGCTGCTTGACATAACGGTCAAGCACGAAGAACGCAGGATAGATTGCATCTGAAGAGGTTCTGTCGCCCGTCGTCCCGAGCTTCTTGAATAGTCGTTTTGCGAATTCAACGTCGGCACCGGGCTACGGCTGAATGAGTACATTATCAATCAATCGACTTTGCACATGCACTTACAGCCGGAGAGGTCAAGCCAACCGCATGTTCGAACAATGCCATGGCTTCCTTATCATGACCGTTAACGGTGGCCACGAGGCCTTGACCAACCCACGCGAGAGAGTAATCGGGATCAAGGATTTGTGCTTTGTAGAATGCTTCATTTGCCAGCACCGGATCCTCGTGGTGAAGGTAGAAAAGGCCAAGATCCGTCCATGTGGAAGCTTTCTAATTTCACCATAAATATGTGAAGAGTCGGACGCATTACTATAACTTTACACACCTTGGAGTCAATTTCCAGCGCCTTGATGGATGCGTGCTGCGCTACTCTAGGCTGTGAAGAGAAACATGTATTTGCGAATGCATGCCAGAAGTCGTCGTTGGTAGGATCGAGACTGATTGCTTCCTTGTAAGCGTTGATTGCGGCTTCTGTAGCGCGATCTTGTTTGGTGCCAGAGGTTATCCTCCTTGCATAGTTTGTCAATGTCGTCGCGAGGTCGAAGTGGCAACTCGCACCGGCAACATCGTCGAGTGATCCCAACGTGGCCCGATAATCATACGAAGCAATGGCGATTTCGAGTGAACGCAATGATAGGCTAGGTCCCGACAAACCATCTGGACTGGATGCAAGAGAAACGATACCATCGAGGCGATTTTGGGGATGTTGACGGAGCAGGGCAGCAACCTGATTAACGGTATCGGCAACCAGGTCATCATCGGCGAAACTCATGAGTCGAGAGAGGTGGAACAGTGCATCCCCTGCCAACTTCCATGCGAGGATGCGAAAGCCAGTGCTGGATTCCATCAATCGCATAATAAGTTGAATGCTTGCAACGAAGGATGCTTCTGCTCTAGCCGTATAGGCTGTTGCGAATTCTGCGTGTCCCTGCTGCAAATGAGTCTGCGCGAGAGACATGAGAACGCCTAACTCAGAAGGATGTTTCTCCAAGATATCGTTGAAAGCAGTGATGGCTTCGTCGTAGTGGCCCATTTGTCGCTGAACCTCGCCGATAAAATAAGAGGCGATCCAATCTTCGGGGTCCAGCTCTCGAGCCCTATTCAAAGCCTTCAACGCAGCCGCGTAACGGCCGGCCTTGCTATACGCCTCTCCCAGACGGAGCCAGGACAACTGATCATCGACATCGGTTCTCAGTGCAATCTGGAACGCTTGTATTGCGGTGGCATATTGTTGTCGGTTCTATCCTTAAGGGTCAGAAGGGAGACGACATGCCAATTGACGTGACCCGTACCAAGTCCACAACACCGATAGCCTTCCAGGCCCAGGCATTCAGAGGCAAATAGCGGGCAGGAGGACCAGAATCAACTCCACCGTCCATCCCTCCCTCGCCGTCTATCGTTCGCCTTGCGACAACCTCAACTAGGTCCCATTCGCGGTCCTCAGCAAAACCTTCCGCTAGCCGTCGAGCCGCCTCACCCTCTCGAGGATCAAGCTCGAAGGCCTTCTGGAAACATTTTGAGGCTCGCTTAGGATCAGGGGGTGACGCAAAGTCGGAATAATATATTCCCAGAGAAGTGAAAGCGGGTGCAAAGGCAGGGTCGCGTTTGAGGGAGGTGATGAAGTGTTGGTAAGCCTCTTCTCGAGTTGCATCTGCTAAGAGGTCAATGTTTCGAAGAACTTTCCACAAATAATAGTACTCACCTCCCATATCCCAATAGCACTTTCCCAACCTCCACCAGCACCGGGCTTGATCGTGCTCCCTACCTTCGATTGTATCCAAGGTATGGAGAACCTCTCTCAGTGCTTTTGCGCCGCCGTCAGGGTCACCTGCTTGGGCTTTACACCAGGCAAGTTCCTCCCAACCTCGCACCCCGTCGTCCAGGTCATCAGGAATCAACTCAACCACTTTCGAGAGCAGCTCCGCCGCTTCAGACCATTTTTTTGCGAATTGTAGGACATATGCACGACCCATAAGACAGCGAATATTGTTCGCGTCTTGGGCGAGGGCCTCGTCAAGGATACCCAGAGCACGGGCGTGATGTTTCGGGGGGTAGAGGTGTACGAGAGCAACCCCCAGAACGATGTTGAATGCCTTCGCGACTCTATATGCACGATCAGGATATCCCAAATACGTTGTTAGAAGAAGTAGAACCATACCGAGGCAGTCCTGAGCCAACGTTCTTCTCGTGACGGATTATCAGTTCGAGCCCGCTCTCAGCAATTTTGACCGCGTTTTCAAGGTCTTCTTCAGTTTCATATACCTCTGCAACAATGCGGTGCGCCACGATCGAATTACTCAGATTGTTGAATGCATCCTTCCTGACCGTCAGTGGAACGAGTTAGACCGGTAGTCGAGTTATGAACACACCACAATGACCTCCACGTAGTCTACGTCATCCTCGTCCTCGTTTGGTTTCGAATCAGACTGACTGCTTCTATCTTCATCATCATCTTCAACAAGTGGTATGCCAGCATATCCGAAGTATGCACGGAGTAACTTTGAAAGAGGGGAAGCGGGGAACAGAAGAATATACTTCCTCAGTACATCGAGATCATACTCCTCTGGAACACGTATCAGTGGATCGACGGAAACAGCGTAAATTGACGACCTACCGATTGTCTCAACGTCTTTCCATTCAACGAATAACGTCCATGCAAGCTCGTCAGGGACATTGATGAGGACCATGCCGTTGATCATTTCCTGTACCTCACCCCTGAGGTGTGTCTTCTGAGAAGCATGTTCCTTAGTGGCAGGTAGCGCATAGAGCAATTGCTGCTTATGTCTCAGAAGTTTCGATTCCGTCTGACGGCGAAGGTCATCCGATGTATTAGGATGATTCATAATCTCGTTGTAGAGTGCAGGAAGCTGCCAAGAGTCAATCTCAATGTCAACGGCATAGATATTCAGCTCCTACCTTTGAGGGGCCCCACACTTCTCTTCCCACTTCCCGTTTCAGTTGTTCAGGGCCAGATGCATTCAATCGTGTACGTCGCTTTGCGATTTCATTCTTGACAGTATCTTCCTCATGTTGTTCTATAATGAACACAATCTCCTCAAGCACCGGAAGTGAGTTTTGCATCGCAATCTGGGTCTCATAAGTCGAGCTTCCAGTAGGATTTGTCGGATCGGGCGGAGGTAAGGTTGATAGTAACGGATAGAACTTGGAGTCGGGTAGTAGGAGAGATAAGGCGTCCGCCAACTGAGTAGTATATGTGAGTACCGAATTTTGGTAGGATTTCGACAGAGCAAACCTGTAACTGAGTGCCTTGACGCCGTCGCAGCTCAATAAATTTCTGCAAGGTTTCGGCGCATTTTATCGCATCTTGCCTGGGCCGCCGGAAATGATGTCAACGCAAGCACATTGTACAATAGAGTCTACTCACGCTCTGAGGAACATCCATGCCATGTTCTGCAGGACCTCGGCGTATTTCTCCCATTTCTGCGTACGCTCGTATAATTTTGATAATCCCTACGGATGGTTGAGCACGCCGTAGGCAACGTCAGTCTCCTTACACACCTGCCATGCCAGTATCTGCTCTGAATTAGAATCTATAGCTTTCCGATATGCCTGCCGGAAGTCAAGGAGGTCATTAAGTCAATCGCGTGCAAGCGAAGAAAGGGGCTGCGTTACTTGCTCGCTCTTCTCTGTCTGGCCTTGTTCTAGATGAGCGACGCCTAGGAATACATTCCTATATGCGCGTTCAATATAGGTCTACTGATGGCCAACGAATACATACGCATTGTAGTTAGTTGGATCGTACTCAAGCACGGTCGCAGCCGCGCTTTCCGCCTTGGCATAATCTTTCTTTGCTATAGCGTCCCGAGCCTCTTTAAGCTTGTGCTTTACGAAGGAAGACATTCCCTAATCATACAATGCTTCAAGAAAAAGAGATCGCAGGTTGTCTCCCCAACAAGATGTAGTACGTACCAAATGTCCTTGCCTCCTTGGATCTTCCTCAATCTCAATCGCTAACGGCCATCGTGGGAATAAATGTCACAGTTTGCGGTAGGTCACAATGCATGTGATCTGTGACAATGACGACATTTGCCGTCACACCGCGTCCAATATCAACCATCGATGCCTGAGTTGACGCGTCGCAATTTGGGTGTGGATGTGGATGGAAAGATACATCAGCAACTACACCAGCTTAACGGTGAAGTAGAATGGCACAGCCAATGAAATTCCTATAGGGATACAAGTACATAGTACAACTCTGAAAGCAAGAAACCCAAAGTCAGCGCAACCAATCCCTAGGGTAATGATACTACAAGACGAGACCGAGAGCGACATAATACGAGGATGGTTACAGCAGAAATCCAGAGAGATATAGATGAAATGTACGAGTCAGAACTTCCCCCCTCCATTATACCTTCTTCTCAGCGTCCCCATTCTCACTGAGCTCCCCTTCTTCCTTCTCTTCTGAAGGTGCCTTAATGCCTTCAGACTGCTTCGCCTCGATCAGAGCAGAACCATATCGTTCTTTCTCGAACGGTGCTTCTTTAGTACTTGGTGCAGACTGCTCCTGAGGAACAGCCTGGTCTATATCCATCTTCCCTGCAGATCCCTTGGTTGGGGTCTGCTCTGCATGCGCTTCTTTGGGAGATGCATTCGCCGCAGTAGTAGGCGAAACTTCCTCCGGCGGCTTCTCTAGTGTCTCCTGTTGCTTGGATTCCGATGGTACCTGAGCGTCATCAGCTTTCTCCTTCTCTGGTAGATTACCCTTGTCCATGTCCACATCCTCCGTCGATGATTGCTTTTCACCTTTCTGCTCGACTCGTTCGCCTTTCGTCAGAGCAGCGATAGATATGGACGCAGATGAAGTCGAAGTCGCCTCGCTCGCATTGGAGCTTCGTCTTTTGTTCGCATTACGCGAACGTGTGGATCGTTTCACGGACTCCTCCTGCTGGACATCGTCCCCCTTCTCTGCATTGTCCGGAGTCTGCCCGTTCTCGAGTGTATCGTTCACAGCAACTGCTTCGGCGGATAGAGGGGAAGGGGGAACCACAGCGTTATTCCGTGCGTTTCGAGTCCTCCTCTGAGGTTGCGGATATGTCCCGTCTGCATCGTCGGCGTCCTTACGTCTCCTCTTCCCACCTCCACCACCTGCTCCTGCACGCCTCTTCCTCGGACTAGCGCCCCCTTTATCGGGTAGCCGTCCGTTCGATCCCTCCGCGGTTGATCCGTTGAGTTCATCAGCGTCCTCTCGGTCGCGGTCGCGCACTTTCGCTGCGGGACGACGTGAGCGAGCCGAGGACCTTGGAATATTGTCATTATCGTCGACAAGTTGGTCATCGATAGATACCGGGCTGGAAAGTCCGAACTCGGCAGGGTCTAATTCGGGTAGGGAGAGGGCCAGAAGACCCTTGGGGTGGTATAGAGGGAGGGAGGGAGGCCTTCCCTGGGGTATGCTGATTGGTCGTTGTATGAAGGTTGTGTCAGATGTTGTACGACTGGATGAGGGTCTCGATGTGGTGGTACGCACTGAAATGAGCAATTGTCAGTTTTATACAAAGACAGAGAATCACTGGCAGAACGTTACTTTCTACGTCACTGCTGAAGCCTGTACTACTTGGCGATTTGAAAGTTTTCAGAGGTTTTCTGCGGCTTGTTGAGGCCGAGGGATCCCTGGCAATACTTCTCGACGACGTAGCTGACTGTGGTTTCCCAGGTGCGGGTTTCACAGGTACGCAAACTGGGTGTCTTGACCCTGGCACGGAGGTAGAGAATGGATCCATAGAAGGTAGTCGTGTTATGTGCAGATCCTCAGGAGAAGGCTGCCTGTTGGTTACAGAGAACGTCGGAAATGGTGGCAACGTCGAAGCAAACCTTGCAGGTGGACAAAGTGCCGCTAATTATTGCGATGCAGATCGGGCGAGCGTGTCATGCAAT
Source organism: Lentinus polychrous (assembly GCA_000787475.1). Classification (NCBI taxonomy): domain Eukaryota; kingdom Fungi; phylum Basidiomycota; class Agaricomycetes; order Polyporales; family Polyporaceae; genus Lentinus; species Lentinus polychrous. Next base: position 24,968 of record JSYW01002580.1, read on the forward strand.
GCAACTATAGCAGCCACGTGGTTATCTAATCTCGCGGCCAATGGTGGACAACGCCGAACCGCGAGTTTGGCGCGCTTCCACTCACAAGTAAACCTTGAACGTGAACTTTGTAAGTACCTCCCGAGTCCCATAGCATAGGCCTACTCCTACCGCCGTACTCGACTACAGCGGTACTTGGTAGGTTGATAATATGTTACTACCCCTGTGGTATTTTCACTCACTCCTGCAGCTCGTGTTCATCGCGCTCGAGTGTTTGACCGCTTTGCGCGGTTCTGCTGGCAGCACTGACGTCGACAGCAATATAAGATCGAGGCTATCCCTCGTATCACACGCCGGTACAATACATACCATATCCAAGGATTCGACATGAAAAATAGCATGCACCGCGATGTTGAACGCCTCGAGGCTCAAATTCCTGTACGTGACGGAGACAGGCTGCCTCACCACACTCCGAAGAGATCGCAAGCTATCGTAAGTGCTAGTATAGATTTCATTCACGACCGGGTCTTTCTTTCGGACGATGAGATAGAAGGTTCTTGTAAAATCCCGAGCTGCTCGTCGAAACACTTTTTGACTTCTAGCAGCAGCGTCAGTACGTCTTCATCAGTAGAACGGCCTTGTACTAATACTACCCGATAATGATATTTTGTTCATCGTCGGCGGGAGGCAGTGTGCGAGTGGCCATGCCACACCCTTTTCAAGCAACTATAGTCCTCCATTCCTTCTACACTTAGAGCCCGCTCGAGTCAACCCAGATACCTCAGGCGCTGCCATTTGACTCACTTGGCCGCTATTAGGTGACCTAGGTTCCACAGACCGTTTCTTCTCCTTGGGGCCGTGATAATTCGCTGTACTCCACCGGCCCGCATTACAGACTGGAGAGAAATATGTGAGTTCTCGGCTGATCAACCTATGCTTGTACCGACACTGAGCCTAATACACCTCTCACCCTAGGCAGCGGCAGCGGCAATGTCTCTGTTCCATAGTAACAGCTGCCATGTATGGCTAGATGCGACGAGGAAACCTGAGCCTTGGTGGCTCATCACCTAGCTTGCGAGACGGGCTGACGCAATGCGTAATGGCCGACTGTGCACAGCGCAGTTGTCTTTGGTCCGCCTTGTTGATGCTAGCATGATATTCCTTCGGAAGGGTATCCTCAGAAACGTCGGGATCGTATCGCATCGGCCATGTACAAGTGCAAATACCCAAGTCGGGCCCGTGAAGTCACCCAAATCCTAGTACATGTATGCGTATCCTTGAGTCACCCTTACGATTTGTCGTTCGACATATTCCTCCGCGCAGGTATTCGACCAAGTCGTATAAAAACCTGGACCAGCTCTTGACTCGACCTCCCTCATCCGCACTTCCTTTGCTTTACAGGCAATCCAACACACCTTCTACAGAACTCACCTGACATTCGCATCATGCCTGAATACCGATTCCAACTCAACCAAGTCGTCCAGAGACAAGGCTGGCGTCAATACCTTGAATCGAGTGTCACCTCCGAGGGTCAGGCCCATGCGTTGAAATGGACTGCTATCTACCGCTGTATGTCTCCCCTAGCAATCATGATATATCGTGATATCAGACATTAATCACCGTTAACAGTCCGGGGAATCCAGTATGGCTTCTCCTGCAGAGCTCGGCGTGATGAAGCCATGGAGGAAGCAGCACACCAGACTCTAAACAGACTCGTGCGCGAGTACAACATCCAGTAATTAAGCAACGTCCCCTCCACACCGTCAGTGATACTACTTCACCAATCCCTCAATATGACTCGATGCTCAACCAGGTTTCATCATATAGGATCACGCGCATAAACGCTCCATAATCTCCGTATCCCTGCATAACTCCTGCCATTTGAAGCCCGATACCCGACACTTCACCTGCGCGATCAAATACCCTAATCACTCCGAACCGCAGTTATCGGTCCATGACCGGTTATTACCCCTCTTCATTTCTCAGCCTTGCGGACGACGCCCACAACGCACTATAGCTCCGCGAGAACTGTGACACGCTGACATTCGATTGACTGATACTTTGATATGTTTCTGTTCTAATCATAATAGACACTGCTTGACGTTGAACCTCTCGTCCCCTTCAATTGACTGTTGCGCGCCCTAGATATTTCTCTCCCCATTCCTCATGTAATCTGTTTCCTCCCCTGTTATTTGGATAGCTATATTTGAGCAGAACGAAGGTTATATATTGTAACGAAGGTCAATAATAATTGGGACGTTCCTAAAATAATCGTGTGTGACAACAGTTTGGCATGGAGGAAGATGGCCTCAGCGCAGAAGTACGTGAAAGTCGGAAAATACTATAAAATAGGTAGAATATGGATATGACGCTAGTTAAACTTGGCGTTCAGATCTAGTGATCCAAAAGAACCAATCACAGGCTCAACAGTAGTCGCTGCGCTCCTTCCCCGTAGATATTCAACGTAATCAACCAGGAACTTCACCTGCTCATATGTCTCCACGGCCTTCGGACTCCGCCTCCGCCTTACCACGGATAGAACTCTCTCCACGAGCTGCAGCGTATCTCTCCTGACCACGTAGTGCAACGACTCTGAAGATGAAGCGGAGGAAGAATGCCGCAGGCGAGGGGAAGTCTCGATCCATCCGCACAAGCCAAGCTTCACCGACCAGCAACAGGCTATGAGACCCGCACGACCGACCCCTCCTCGGCAATGCACTAGCGTATGTTGCCCTTTGAGTGTGTATGTATCGATGAGACGGCTCAGGTGCCCATCGAGAGCTTCGGGGTCTAATGGTGCGAGACCTTCGGGTGTGGGCAATCTGAGATACCGACCCGTTGTGAATTGGTCAACCTCCGCCGAGTACCCCATTACTTACCGCAGTATATCCAGCCCGATATCGTGCGCGGCTTGCTGATACTCGGGCCATGGTGCTCCAAGGTATTCCAATTCAGCATCATCCAAACAACTAGCGTTCCGTTGCTAAGCCATAGTAATCATATCAATGTCACACGAGACTCACCATACGACGCATCGGATGCCAGCATCTTTCATACGCTTCAGATCTTGAGCCAAGTCTCTGCGGACTGCGCTACGACCATTCTCTGGACCGTTCAGCCGCACTACCGAAGTCACGACCGGTAAGTAAACGATAGCCGGAAGGAGGCGGAGCGAGAAGACGACTGACCTTTCTTACCGGGACAAGATGACAAGTATAAGTTGCCCAGTACCAGTGCCGGTTCCTCTTGGCTGTGGAGCTGTCAATAACACCATGATCAAAGAGGTGAAATTGGTCCATACCAAACAGCGGACTGATCGACCTCAGAAGGCGGAGGGCTGGGCGTGGACGGTTTGGGCACGCCCGACTTGTTAGCTCGAGAGGCATTTGACTTCCGTCTTCCAAAGGCTTGCTTCCAGAACGTGGCCAAAAAGTCCGACGACCGAGTTGACGTCGCCAACGTGATTGACCGGACGTTCGCCGACGGTACCGAAGCAGGAACAGCGGGGATATTTATTGGATCCCGCATCCTGTCAATAAGGAAGTGCAGATGTTTCGACGGCGAGATGTCGAACATCACGGGCGATGCCTCTTCGGCTCGTTGCAAGTGAGCAGAGATGAGCAAAATCAGCTCTGGCGGTATGATTGCTGAGATGCTGTCAATGTCACGAGTCAGATGTCGGAGCAACGGCGTATTAAGGAAAGCAATCTTACTTTATTGGATGGCTGTCAGAGGTCTTGAATTGGGGGTGGGATAAGGGCTGTACCGTGCTTGGCCTGAAATCCGTGAGGTCTAATGCCAGTGGAGAGTCGATCGCCTCAAAGAGATCGTCCTCCAATGCAGGCGTGGCGGATCGACTAAGGACTGGTGTACTGCGAGGTGTTCCGCCATGAAAAGAAGCAACGCCGTGTGATCCCTTGCAATGCCACCAAGCTTGCTCGACTGCGTCGCGTGCTTGCTGATCCTGTAACTCCTTAACGCGATCGGGCATATGTATTGACATGGGAACGTATATTCCGGCTGCACCTTCAATTTGTAGAGTATATCAGATACCTCTTTGCAATCCAGCTACGCACGCAACTGACCTCTGGAGCCGTATTTCAGTCGGCTGTAATAGCTCTCGTGATGTAATGAAGCCAATTGTGCAAGCTACAGTGAACTCAGTCAGTCCAAAGGGTGAGCGTGCGCATCACTGGCTAGTACCTGGGCCGCCAGTATCTCGTCAGGAGAGTATTGCTCCTTCAATTCCGCCGGTTCATTCAGTCGTTGCGCCTGCGCTGACTTCTCCGCTGTCACCGTGCTCCCGGCGGCAGCATGAAAGGTGACGGAATGAACTTGAAGGATCGTAGTAGACATGTCGGCTCCTGGTCGATGTCGTGGTGGAGGTGAGTTGAAGGAGTGGGATGAAAAGGAGATGGGGAACCTAATACTAAAAGGTCAGGAACGGATGCATCTGTCGTTGTTAGTTCAGCTCAGCTGATGTTCTAAGCCACATAACAATCCCGCTCATCATCAAATTCTAATCTACGCGAGCGCCTAGTGTCGCTTGGATCAATCACATGGGCGTGGTGTTTTGTATTAGGCAAGTTCGCAAGTTCTCTCAACTGCAAAGTCAATACGGTGGCTAGTAAGGTAACTAAGCGATATTGTGGTAGTAGAAAGGGGTTAAGTCTACAATCAGCACGCGGCACAGACATCAGGCCTCAGACGTCCTTCACACAGTCCCGCTCGAGAGTCCAGCAGAAGTCCGGTTTCAGACCAACACGATCTCACTTCTGCACAACAACCAGGTCGTGCTCGAAACAAGAAAACGTAGACTTGGCCTCAGCAAACTCGCTGCGTATCAGCTCAGCCCTTAGTTCACTACGAGGTGTGATTTGGCACTTGAACGGCTTGGGCATGATGAGGACACCCTAACAGATGGTTAACCAGCGGCAGGCGACCGCATAACCAAGGGGAGGAACTCACAGTGGTCAAGTCGTTCAAATCAACTGCTGTGGGTTTCCCAGTTTTCGGGTCCTTGGGGGAGCTCAGTTCGAAAGCCCAAAGGAGATTCATGACGTTCAGGATCTACAAAGCAAGGTCAATCCCATATGCACATAATCAGCTCAGATGCTTACTACGGAATTGGTCGCGAGATGGGATCCAGGGCAGATGCGCTGTAATCCGGACATGTCAATCTGGCTGGCACCGTAAATGGTAGACAAGTTAACTTACTCGTCCAGCTCCGAAGACGAAGTCGTCACGGAAGTTCGAGATGTCAACCCCAGGCTTGGTACCGAACTCGGAATGTAGGAAACGATCAGGGTTGAATTCGCCCGGGTTCTCAAACAGGTTTTCGTCGTGGTATATCCCCCCTGTGGAACATGCGGTGAGTATGGACCTGGCTCCATCATAGAACGCCACACACATGTGTTCATGAATATCACTGAGCCTTTGGGAATCAGATAATTATTGACCTGTGGTATCGTTAGCTGGATAGCGGCCGTGCCTAAGTGCTTCTTACCCTTTCGTCCTCCATTGCCTTGTGAGGGAGCGCAGTGGGAGTTATGGGACGGAACCGATGAACCTAATGTCGACGTTAGGTATATGGACATGAAGCATCAGAGAAGACATTACTTCTTGGATTATGGCTCGGACATAGGGGAGATCGTTGATATCATCGAAGACAGGAGTCCTGTCCTTTCCGACGATACTGTCGATCTCCTTCTGGGCTCTGTTTTGAATCTCAGGATGCGCGATCATACAAAGCACGAACATCTGGAGGTACACGGCCGTAGTGTCAGCACCGGCCTGCATCAGCGCCGAACCGACCTGTCTATTGTAGGCAGGGTCAGATGGGTGGTGCGTAAAGAAGCTGACGATGGAGGACTCACCCGACCATCTCATCGGTCAACCCATATTCTTCTTGGTGATCCAGGATGTGCTCCAAGAAGCATCCATTCCGCCTATCGTCCTTGATCCTCTGGCGACAGGCGTCCATCAAGGCATCCCTCAGTATCGTTTGCTTATCCTTGATTTCTCTCGAAATAGACTTCCATTTCGCCCAACGCTCAGGAACATACTTCAAGATGGGGAACATGTCGATGGGAGGATGTCCTCCTGGACCCATCAGTGCTTCCCACTTGCGAAGAGTGTCGTAAAACTCTTCTATATAGGGGTGCTCATATCTGTCACAGTGAATGCCGAACGAAACGGACATGATCACCGAAGAAGCGTATCGGCGGAGGTGCGTGTAGAACTTCTGTAGCGCTGTGAGTATTTTGGTGACGATTCGAAATCAATTCTGAATCACCTCCGGGGTTATGAGCAGGTCATACATTAGTTGAGTAGCCTCGGCGCGCTGGATAGGCAAGTGATTCATACAGGCCTCTTTGGTGAGAACTTCGTGCAGGGCGCGGCGCATCTTCTTCCAAGCCGTACCTACAACTTCGTCATCAGAAACGGTCCCAAGGAAACGGAAAGGAAGGGTACCATACCGTGATGGGCGATGGTAATGTCGAGTCCACCGGTGACTATATTACCAATGTGCGTATTCGGTCGGTCTGCGGTAGACGAACCCCTCAGATCGAGAACTTCTTTGACGGCTCGGGGGCTCGTCAGCACCACCATCGTGGTAGACCCGACCTTCAACTATGCACATTGAAGTCATGAGTAAGTCCGGGCCAAAGCCAAGAAAATGTACACACCGAGTATATATCGCCGTAGATCTTGGCCCATTCAGTGAACCTAGTCGTTAAGTGTCATGATAAAGCCTCAACACGTGAGATGGTCATGGACGTGCACTCACTTCAGATGGGCATGTATTTTGGGAAATTCGAGCAAGTTTCCAAGGAGCGGAACGGTCGGTGGACCAGGTGGAAGACCAGCTTCCCGTTGACCCTTCTTCCTCAACCAGTTGAACAGTAGCGCCACTACAACAGCAACAACGCTGTAAAATAGTGCAGAGGCCATGTTGGCGTGCTGTGTCAAGGACGAGACGAGGGTCTCACAAGAGAGTATGAAGGAGAGGCAAGAAAGCAAAATGAATTCACAGGGTGCTAAAGATAACAGGGACCTGACTCCACGGATATTTTATAGTCTGACGGTTTCCCACCGCCGACAGCTGACTTGCAAGAAGCTACATCGTGGCCCTGTCTTCGCCACTTTTAGACCAAGCGAGGAATCGAACGACGCGGTGACCAATTATAAGGAAAGCCCAGCGTCAGGAAAGGAGAGAGAGATTCCTGAAGAGAGTACGCGATTTAGGGACGTTTGTTTCGACAGAAAATGTGAAGATCACCACGGGGTGCGTGATATCGCTGTGTGTAAAGCGTATATCCTTGGTCGGCTCGTTCAATATTACCCAAGACATGTCTACCTCTGCGGGGGATTGTCAAATGAAAGCGGAGGTAGCACAAACCCAAGAAAAATCACCTCTGTCCGAGATGAGTAGCACGGACAAATAACGGTGAGGTCCGGAAAGTCTGCCAACAGCCAAAGCTGGTTGGGTCCGCGAACACCCTCTTCGCTCATCGGAGCTGTCAATTAGGCTGAAGGCCGCTAATCCTATATATGCCACGTAACTAGGTACCAGCAGCCGCAAAACGCGGTCAGCAAGGAGCGCGCAGCCTCGATAGCAAATCCACTCGGGACCTACAATAGCAGCGGTGAGTAGGAACAGTTCATAGGAAGAAGCAAAACGGACGGTTGACACTGACAGGGAACTCAACCGTAACACAATCGCATGGTAGAATCTGCTACTATCCGTGTGCCACAGCACCGCCACCTATTTATACTTTCAGTCGTTCAGGGTATATGAAAGCATCGCGGAATCAAAGTAGATTACAGGTGAACGAAAGGAGACAAAGCAGAGCTTATATTTACAACAGGGAAGGTCGGAATACAACGGGAATCGTGGGGAATGGAATACATTGATCGCACAATATGGGTATCGGCTGTAGCGGTTTGGGAGGGGAATCAGAGCTACATGACGAGGGGTATCATACCGCAGAGTACAACGGGAGAGACGTTTAGTTCTTCGTGACATTCGTGATATTCGTGACGTTGACTTGGTCGAATTGAGCAAACACCGACTGAGCATTTTCAAACTCGGACCGGATGAGCTGGATGTGGCCTTCGCTCCTGGGTGTGATTTTACATGTGAAGGGTCTCGGGTTGATAACCGTTTCCTGGGCAATAAGAGCAGTTAGTGTCAGAGCAGGCGAAACATAATGCAGGAACACGACCTACACATTCATAGTCGTCAAGGTCTATAGGCACAGGATTGCCGGAGATAGGATCAATTGCTGGGCTCAGATTGTATCCCCACAGTAAGTTGAGCACATTGATGTTCTGTGAAGGGTCTACTTAGCCCGAGGAGGGCCACGAGGAGTGACAATGCACGTACAATAGAGTTGCTTGCGAGGTGGATACCGGGGCATATCCGCTGAAGAGGGTTCAAGAGGCCGTAAGGGTCGATTCCCAAAGGTCATATTCATGAACTAGGAACGCACCCGACCAGCACCGAACATGAAGTCTTCGCGAAGGCCATTCGTGTCCACTCCGGGTTTGGTCCCGAACTCAGAATGTAAGAACCGATCAGGATTGAATACGTCCGGCTGATCGAAAAGCGTTTCGTCGTGGTAGATTGCCCCTATCGGTTTTACATCATATTAGGAAGGGCTTGGGTACTGCCCGAAAGCGACTTACAGATATTCTGAAATATCATGGAGCCTTTTGGTATGATGTAGTCGTCGATCTGCACCGAGTCTGAGTCAACAGAGAGATCCGAGAGTTATGTAGACGTACAGTTTCATCAGCCGTAGCAACATGAGGCAGACCGATAGGTGAAATAGGGCGGAAACGATGCACCTGTTCAGACATGTATCGATTACACTCTGCAGTTGACCGATGAGCACACGTGCTTACTTCAGAAATAACAGCTCGCACGTATGGCAGAGCGCCAATGTCTTCGAAAGTAGGCATCCTGTTGGGATCGATGACGGCGTCGATCTCTGCCTGAGCACGGGCTTGGACCTCTGGATATGCGAGGAGGCACTGTATGAAAAGTTGAAGGTAAACCGAGGTCGTATCGGAGCCACCCAATGCCAGAGCGCTGCCCAGGTACCTGAAGTTTCGTGAGATCGCGCGAACAAACATGTCTAAGAAGCTGAGCCGCACGTACCCAATCATCTCGTCACTCATATTGTATTCTCTCCTGTGATCGAGCACGTGTTCCATGAAGCACCCATTACGCTTTTCGCTCCTCATCCTCCTCGCACATGCGTCGACCAACGAGAAGATGAAGTTACGTTGGTGATGGCGAATGTTCCGGCATGCTGTCTTCCACGATGCCCATCTCGCAGGAACATACTTGAGGATCGGAAACATATCCACGGGTGGATGTCCTCCAGGTCTCGTGATGATCTGCCATTCATGCATCCAATGGAAGAAGCTTGTGATGTAAGGGTTGTCATACTCAGAGCAACGGACCCCAAAGGCGGCCGAGAGTATAACAGAAGTCGAGTACCGACGGAGATGATTGAATATGTCCTATAATGCATCAGTCACTCATGGCATCGAAGCTCGGTCCTGAGAGTTCACGTACCTGAGGTCGATGCAATAAATCGTACATTAGTTGGGTCGACTCCGCCTGTTGCAGGGGTATATAGTTCATTGACCTCCCCTTTATCAGCATGTCGTGGGCAGCACGGCGTAAGGTTCTCCACATCGGCCCTTCAATACCCGCAAAGAGCTTGTCAATAGATCTGCACACGCTATTTGACGCTGCTCCTCACCGTAATGCGCGACGATAACATCCATACCGCCCGTTACGAGATTTACCACATGTGCATCCGGCCTGTCCGAAGTCGTGGCGCCTTTGAGATCCAAACACTGACGAACCATTCTCGGACTATTCAGGACTATCAGCGTCGTTGAGCCAATCTTGAGCTGCAGACGTAATGTAAGATCTGCCTGTCTGCAAGCCGGACCAATTCTGCGACTCACAGAGAATATCTCCCCATAGGTTCGAGCCCATTCCTCAAACCTATGGAAAGAGTCAATTAGAGTAAGGCAGATAGCGGGTAACTGGAGCATACTTGAGGTGAGGCTGGGATTTCGGAAAGTCTAGCACATTTCCTAACAATGGTAGAGTCGGGGGACCCGGGGGAAGTCCTCGCTCTCGCTGACCCTTTCCGGAGAGCCAGCCCACGAATAGCAGTATTGTTGAGATGATGCCGACGTAGAACCATAACTGCGACATAGCAGTAGACAAAGCGCGCTATGGGACGAGTTCGAGTGTGAGCCAGCAGTGCGGTTTAATATGAGCAGGGAGTGGAGGCGATGCTCATGCATATGTCTTACCGGGCTTTTTGTATCAAGTGGGTCCAGGGCTGTAGCAGAGATGGTGACGCCTAAGAGGATCCATCCTGCGCCAACTGGTCACCTTCGCCACATCTGGATATGAATGGCTAAGCGTCGATTTGCTGCAGAGAACAAGGATGGCTCTCCCCGAAGATCTGGTGAGAATGAGGACAGGAACCATCGTAGGTTCTGTCAAAGCCATTTGGAACCTTCGGGTATTACCCATAGAAATCTGTCGGAAGATCTGGCGCAGATGAGTCGATGGACGAGACAAAAGTCAACGGCTCCGAAGAATCGTAAGAACCATGAACCCGTTCATTTACGCAGAAGCCGGTGTGGTGAATGGTGGAGGGGTCGGCAAGCGAGAAAACGCCTACCGCATCCTGCCGCTCGAGCGGAGGCTTGAACAAAGAAACAGACATCGATAAAGATGTCTCGGAATAGGAACGAGCGCAAATCGCACCGGTAGGTCCGCGAAGGAGGGTAGAAGGAACGTCAAGATTTAAATCACAATAATGCGGGGTTATGGCTTCCATCAGATTGTCCACATTGGGCTGTTTGAGGGCTTGGACTGGGCTGTACGAAGACGGAACAAGAGCGAGGCACGCCTCCCAGTGTCTTCACTTTTATTGCGTTTATTGTAAACAGTTCTCTCATGATGGAGACTGAAAGTCTCGACACATTCGCATAAAACGCCATGCGCGGATCGGTCAGCATACTTTCGGCTCGAGCTGCCATAAACCAAAGCAACAGTAAATCAAAGGGCATGTCAGATAACGTGTTGATGACACTTACTTCGATGCCAAACGGTGACCACGGAAAGTTTCACCTACAATACGTGTACGCGGTGGACTGCGGTGGGCCGTCTGAATCTTTGAGTTCCATGATTCGATTGTGTATGACTCCTGCAGCCACCGATTCAGTTCTCTGAGATCAATGTGTTAAGGGATATGAAGGAGTTGAGCACCACATGTCGTTGTCAATGCTGGTCCCGGTGGCAAAGTTGAAGGGGCACGAATTGAAAAGCACCTTCCGAAAGGGGCGAATCCTTTGATTAGCACGTGACTTGTGCTGTTCAGTAGAAGCTCTTGGCAGTCTTTCCCCTACACCTGCCTCTCATCCTCAACTATGTCCACCACTCTTGCTGAGCATGCAGACCGCCTCTCAGAACTTGCGTCCGCGATCCGTGCAAATGCTGTTTCCACCGCTCTTGCAGCAGAACAAGACGAGCTCGGTCAATCCACCGCCGGTCCATTCACGCGTGCCATACTGCAAACTCCGCTTGGCGACCTAATACGCGAAATAGACGAAACAGAACTAGGATTACTGACATTGGAACAGCCCAGCCAACCGGTCCCCAGCCATGCACAGGACGAAGCAATTCCACCGACAAAGGCCGCGATCGAACGCGTCCAGTTCCCTGGCGCCACCCCTCTCAAGAAACCTTCTGCGAAGAGGGACGAGTACAACCGACCGAAAGAACATGAACCCGAAGTGTACGCGCAGGCTGCGCTGAAGTATCTTGACAGATAGTGAGCTTTCGCCTGTCCGACGCTGAGAAGGTCGCCATAACCGTTGACCTTCCCTTCAGCCAATCGATCAGACCCATGCCTCGAGCTTCAGAGCAGGCGGAGCATATCATCGAACAGCTTGCCGCCGTCAGGAGAAACATTCACGAACTGAGTGAAACGCTCAAGCAAGTCAGTACTCTGCTATACGCCGCCCGAGATTTGCGCCGTTTAGACTAAGCTAGGCGAACGTTGCAGGTCCATCTAGTCCCCCTCTGTCGCCGAAATCCGCCGTGAAACAGGAGGAACTTCGCATACGCGAAATACAAGCTGAAATTCAGGATCTCAGACAGATGGTGAGGAGCTTGAGCTCACGTTATCTCATTGAGGTAACTAACCTGATCGACATCCGCAGAAGGAGACATTGCTCAGGAAACGCACGGGTATTCGGACTGCAAACAAGTTAGCTCCACCGCGAACAAAACCTAAGCCACCTCCAACGCCCCCCGATGCTCAAGAAGATAGCTTCTGGAATACCCCTGCGGCGAATGCGCGCACGTTGTATTTCACCGATGACCTACTGACCGATGAACATATGGATCTCGGGAATGTCAGCGAGATGGCTAGTCCAATACCGGACAGTCGCTCTTCACGCCCACGAGAAATGCTCCGACCCGGTCCCAAAGCACGAGATCACGATACTGCTCGCTCGCAGCCATCTCGTACGGCAACCCAAGACGATACCCGCGAGGTTGATGAGACCTCTGTCCCGACTTCGGCACCCTCCATACTCGCACAACTGGAAGCCGCCCGGAAAGCCTCCCCTGAACCCCCCTCGTTAGTCGACGAAAGTGATGATCTGACTGTACGGATCCAGCCTCAACCCTCGTCGGCCGCCGAGCCTGAGGAACCTCCTCAGGAACCTCCCGCAGTGACAGCGCCACCGTCTGAAGATCTGGTGCGCAAGGCGAAATTGAAAGTGACGACAGAACTAGAGCTTATAGTGGTATGTATCGTTCAACCGCTGTCATCTGAATTTGATGTTGAAAGCTTCCTAAAGTCGAAGATATGGTCGACCATGGGAGAAATCATCATGCCAGGACATCCCTTCGACGTCAATGGCACAGGTGGACCTAAGCCTCCACACGCGAAGGAGACAATGTGCGTATGCTGCAAGGACGCTGTGACCTGTGCTTATCAGTCGTAATGCTCGCAGATCCCACCTTCAATCCCTCTCATCGCAAGCCATCGGTCCAACTTCGCCCTCAACATCAATCTCCTCCCTCGCCACTGCTCCTCAACCGTCAGGACAACCTTCTCCTCAACAAATTCTCATCGCTCATGTCCTCCTCACCCTTCTTACTTCACCACCAAGCTACTCTAAGCCTCTCAACAAACTAAAGGAGGTTGTAGCCGAAAAGAGCCCTGGGCAGACGGCCATAGGGACAGCGGTGACCAGGCCAATCTATGCCTGCGTTGCGAAAAAGTTGTTGAAAATCGATAGGAGCGGGAGGGAGCAAATCGTCAAATTCGATCTGTGACGATGAATGTGAACACTATTCTTCCCTGCAGTGTCAACGGCATTGCAGGTGCTCCGGGTGTAGATGTTATGAGTTCATTGACTGAGAGGGTGATTAAACTGTGTAGAATGCCTGTCATTTGCCTTTGTCAACGCGGAAGGGCAAACGCGATCACCTGACTGTCTTTGTTCTTACCCGAACCCCGGAGTCAAGAGTTGACTTTGACAAAACGTGACGTCGCGGCTATCAGTGTGAAGCAGCTGTATATTCTTGCAGACGTCTGTCAGTGTCAACCCAGGAGGGAGCAAACGCGATCATGTGACTGTTATCGCGCGCGCTGGATGCTGGATGCGGGATGCACCTCAAGGCCTCACCGATGGCACGTCTCTTGTTCGTGAAAATGCAACAGTTTCGAACAAAAGAAGCAGGATATCATTCAATTAGTACTATTGAATACGGGGGAACAAAAAAATGAAATTAGTACTGTTACAACATATGTTCGGACATTGACAAAACCTGTCACAGGTTGCCAAAAGCAGAGGGTAAGAAAAGATCCGTGAAGCATCGTTCGGTTCATCAGTCATTCCACCAATCAACAAACTCGTCTCTCTTTTCGTTAGATCAAACGCTTAGGAGCCGACAAGAGGAGCCCTCTCCTCGTCCAAGGAGATTCCGCCCCTTCCACGACGGATCTTGAGAATTACACCGATGAGTGCCTTGGCGACCCAAACCAGTGCGAGGATGGCGAATGCAAGCGCAGACCAGTGGATGAATGCGGAGCTCTTCTGGTGCACAAAAATGGCCCAGAGAGACCAAGCGATGGCGACACTGGCGGGGAGGTCGCCTTCAGCAGAGGAGAAGGCGTAGGCGGCGGCAGTAGCCTCCAGGAAGAAGCTGCGGAATATCTTGAGTATGTGTACATCCGTAATGAAAGGGATACACCTACAGTCCGAGGAAGACAAAGACCTTGGTCCAAATTCCGGCATGGTGAGTGTGGGAGTTGACGCCGAAGGCCTCGAAACCAGTCAGGATAACGAGGACAGTGGTCCAACCATGGTACAAGGAGAAGGGGAGGTGAATGAACACCTCATCCGCTGCACTAGCTGGTTCGTGGTACTTCTTGACAATGTAATAGATGTGCTGTTAACGCAAATCACATCAGCATATAGAGCGACAGAACAGTCTCTTGGATCACTAACCGTAACGGCCGAGGCAACGAAGAGTGAGAAAACAAATGCTATAGGCGGCAGGTTGATTTCTGTGATGAGACTGAGCAATAATAGGGGGTGTAACATACCAACGATGTAATGGTGGCTGGCCCACAAATGAACATAAATCGCATTGAACACAGCAAGAAGCGGGAATCGCCACGAGATTCCATCAATGATGACTTGCTTTCCGCCTTCGAAGAATTGATAGATGATTGTGCCCAACAGGAGGAGATGGATGAGGGACCTGTAGAGCACGGTTCGTTTTCCGCAGCAATCGGTTTCTCATCAGATGTAACCTACCAAATCGCGAATGCCCATGGTGCCGGGGTAATATACGTTTCCTTCCCAGAAAGATAGATATCCTTAGGGCCCGCTACTGTGTATATATTGGAGCCGAGGAGTAAGAAGTAGACAATAACGTTGACGATCTATGACCGCAGAATTAGCGTTGTTCGATAGTCGACTCTGGATTTGTACAGCGACCACCTACCTTGAGGAGGATGCCGTCTTTCCACGACGAGTTGGAGGGCATGATGGGCAGTCAGCGGCGGGGGTAAAGGTACAAACTCGCAGTAAGCACGTAACGGGTGGTTTATATGTCCCTGGAGCCGACTGCGAAAGGGGCGCTAGCGCTATCATCAGCGCGTGACGTCAGATGCGCCATAGCTTCGACGTCTTGCTTGATCGCGTTCTTGCACGGTTCCGCTTCCAGCTTATTGAACCGGATCTCAATTTTGTGTCCTAACTGACCTCAACAGAATTTGTACTGTGCGTATGGTGAATAGCAACACGAGATAGACGAAGATTCAGTATGCAAGGTAACTTGACCCATCCCTCCGGACTTTAGCTACTGCCAAGTCCAGTTGTTGTTCATGAACCATGAACCTTGTTGGTTCGGAGCATGGTTGTAGCACGTCATGCATCTCTATTACGCCGGCTGCCTCGTGTGCCTCCATATGACGGTCTAGTATCCAGGGCTCCATAGCGAAGGATCACTCTAAGCAACCCATTGACCGGGATATATTGACGTGCTAGAACAACGGTAATTTACACTCCATTCAGGAGGGCTCATGGACGGAAGCGGCAAGCAAGAAGATGGTTATTACTACCCTTGACGAACTTGAGGTAAAAGCTCCGGATTCCAGAACATCCATGGGTGCTGGTGGTCGTGTGCACCTCGGACATGGGCCTCACGTAGTGACCTGTCAATCGAAGCAGTAATCAGAGTCCTCGAACTGGTATGAACTTACCTTGTAAAAGCTGCAGGGGACGTAATGATACACCGACCTTTTTGTGAAGACACGGCAGCGTGATGCCTTACGGCATTGATTATCATCAAGCTAAGACTCGGCGACCAAGACGAAATGAGAATCAAAGCATGGTGTCATGATATCGCGGTTGGTGCCCGGTGAGAGTCATTGCCGTAGTCCCTCATGATCAGCACACACCGGAAGGATTGCAGGCAGTTACTGCGGCTTCCATTGCTGTCTGTCGAAGGTAGACGACTGAGAGCTATATATATGAAATGGTCCACTCGGGCACGGAGTGCAACGTGAGTACAGTGTTTGAGCGTCATTT